>DWMY01000645.1:0-21260 GCA_018249775.1 Heliconius hecalesia formosus | reverse complement strand
CAGACAAAAATTCCAAAAATGTTGAAAATGGATTCTGTTAATTATCCTTTAACACCCTGGCTATTTTTTTTTTAAATATTTTCAATGTACAGAAACGACTTTTCTACAGATTTATTATAAGTATAGATATAGATATAGATTTCCGTTTTAGATTTTGCGTTAAATTCTTGTGGCATTGTGAGTTGAGTGGCGGAACCTAACGCCCCGTTTTGTCTCATTACCAGAGTAAGGAATTATTGCATACCCTGAATGGGAGTCGAGCCCACAGCCGTCCCGTTTACAATCACAAAGATAGACGCAGGGTTACAAGGGTGTAACACTTTCTATCTAAAATTAAAATAAATCAGCGCCAATCTACTAAGAGATTATTTATCCATTGAGTTTTTTTTTCAGCTTCACGATTTATCCTCCCTATAGCAGAATATGCACGATCCTGGTGTTAAGTCACTACGTTCCCCAGTTCCGCCGAAATTCCAAAGCAGTTTATGTTGAGTTATCATAGCGAAGAAATAAAAATATTAATAAAAAAATCATCCGAAGAGTCGAACCTACCTCCGTCGCGTTTACAGTCACATGCTTTTACCAATACGCCAAGACAGCCTCAATTACTTATTTCTGTGCACCAAATACGACAGACTATAGCCGTTAATTCACATTACAATTTAATATACAGATTTAATTGCCACAAACTTCACAGAACACGGCAAAATTTCACTCAATCATCGCTTTTTTTCGCTTCCCGCTTAAAAAAGGCGAATTTCGAAACAAAAAAAAATCTCCCTTAAGCTGTAACAAATGAAGAATAATTAAAATTTAATAGCGGAACAGGGCCGCGTTGCGATCTCTTCGGGATAAATAATTTCTGAAAATGTCCCAGAAATTACCCACGATTTAAGGTTTCATTTGTAAACGTTGATGTTTCAGAGTATTTACAAATTAGATTTTCTTATTTTTCTTCATTTTGTTGGTGAAGTGATGGAATGCCGACATGGCCTTGTTAGGATGTATCTAGGTTATCTTCTTCTACATAGACTTAGATAGTTATCTATATATTTGTTCGTGAACCAAAAATTCTGTCCTCTTTTTAAGAAAATTACGCAGATGGAGGAGTATAGTGTAGCAAGATTACTAACAATAACATTACTATACCACACTATTGAGGCATAGCACGGCGTTGAGTTCCGACTCACCGCGCCTCTAGAATTAAGCGGAAAATGGGAAACGGAAATGTCTTAATGGAAACCGGGTGTCTTAAAACTAAGTTCCCAGGTTCCTTTCGTGTCCTGCTTTACGCGGGATACAGCGTGAAACTATGAAACCCTTATACTATAATATATAAGAACATTAAATATACGATCGGAGCGGACCTAATCGTGATCGACGCATGTCGAAGAGTAATAATAGGGCCATTATAAGGAAATGGCAGGGGATTTTGTTCATGGAAGGAAGATTAAGCGCGAGATTTCAACTAAAGCCTACATAAAGCTTATCCGCTAATTCGATAATTTTTCACGTATTATATCAGTTTATTTTATATAGCTGGATATGCAGAGAAATCTTAGTGTAAATACACTTCGTTCTCCATTTTCCTCCGAATTTTTCGAGGCATTATGTGTTGAGTGGTGGAACTCTACGCTGGGATTTTTGTCGTGGTACCAGGCCGTAGAAATGGAAATCTTAATAAATAATAATTCAGTCCCCAAGTGGGAATCGAACCCACAACCGTTGCGTTACATTCACAACCTTGTGCCAACGACGGCCTCAAACAATACAATATCAGTTGTATAAAATGCTAACTGCCATGGTCCTATAGAAATGACTAAATATAGAACAAAGTGAAAGTCAAAATCCAATAATTTTATTATTTTTTTGAACGTCAAGTAATTTACCACTAGTTCAACATTCGAAAACAAGAGCATTGAAATCCAGCATAGAAATTGAGGCCAGTCGTGGCGCAGGGGCACAAAGTATGCCTGTAAATCGACTAGTTGTAGGTTCGATCCCCACCCGAGGAGATGTAAAATTTATTTATGTTTACATTTTTATTTCTTCGCTCTGGTGTCGAGGGGAAAGCGCGGCGTTGAGTTCCGCCACTGAACACGCAATGCCTTCAGAAATTGGTGGAAAGTGGGGAACGGAGTGTTTTAACACTAGGTTCCCTCTGCCTACCCTGCTGTGTGTGTGATGCAGCGTGAAGCTGAAAAAAAAAACATTGAAATCCGCTCAACATGTACACACAGCGTAAGGCGAAAAAAAAACAAACAAAAAAATTATTAACAAATGTAACTACATCCTTGCTGGAGTTAAGTACCATAATAAATATAATAAAATTTTACTCTACATCATTATACTAAATATTTATTTTATTATTCGACCGGTCCTAAACAAACGATAGTTTGGAGTTCAAAGCAAAATAGCTTTTGAGGTGATTTGCTATTTAATGGGCTATTTGCAATTAGATAAGCGCGGTGTTGAGTTCCGCCTCTCAACATGCAGTGTCTGCATTGTTGTCCTGGAAATGGAGTGAAGCTTTCTTTAAATAGATTAGATACGTTTTTTAATCCCGGGTCGAGCCTTGATAAGTATTATAATTTTGGAAAAGCACAAAATGCGTTAAAAAATATGTTTACCTAAAAAACTAATCTTATAAAACAATATTATTAATGATATTTTAAATAATATTGGAATTTTCCATATTTTCAATAAAAAAAACAAAAACGCCGCCTATGATTCTTAATGGAAGAGAAAATTACACCACAACATAATTTTTTAAATTTTCACAACACTCTCAATTAGTGTTAAGTAATTGAATTTCGCAACTTCACAAGCAATATCTTCAATTTAGACGGAGCCTGAGATGTGTAGTGTCAAGACACTGGTTTGTCCCTGCCTACGCTGTAATGCGGGAAAAAGCGTGAAGCTGGATAAGTTTTCAGGGTAAAAGTTAAAAAAAAGTACGGTAAAGTTCCCAATCTGACGCTTAAAACGATTTTGATGAAGGCATACAAAAGGATGCATCTACTACACTGACGCCGAAGAAGACGCTATCGGCAGGTTCATTCGCCGGGCAAATGAAGGTTCCGTGACTGATATAGTGGAACACAACATTAAAATGGCTATTTCCTATAGAGATGAGGAGGCAATAGATATATTACGAAAACAACTAACTGCGCCGCAAACAACATAATCAACGGCCAAAAACTCGGATTTGACAAAAGCAACTCGGATTTGACACAAGCAGACCATTCAAGATATTAACGTCCACTTCACATTTTGAAAAGAAAAAAAAATAACATTTTTAATAATCAATTAAGAACAAAAAAGGCACGGACAACTAAGTCTGTGGCGCATAACAATTCAACTATAAAAAAACATTAGTTTCAACGGGAATAGTGCTGAATATTGAAAAATAGACTCTGGGCTATCTTCAGTAGAGACCTTGAATAAATATATTTAGTTAGATAGATATATATAGATATAGATATATAGATATAGGTAAGGTACTTATATATATTTTTAAAACCTTTGCTATTAAGACACCTCCGTGCTCCATTCTTCGTCGACATAACTCAACGCCGCGGTTTGGCTCATTACCAAAAAGTGGGAGGAAATAAAAATAATAAATAATTCATTCCCCCGAATGGAAATCGAATCTACAATACCAGGTTCCCAGATTCCCTCCGCCTACCCTATTATGTGTTGGATACAGCGTTGCGACGTTGTTACGTTGTTAAAACGACATTGTATTATATAATATAGCTTGTAGCCTTCCTCGATAAAGAAAGTGAATAGTCTATAACGCAAAAATATGTTTTGCATTAGCACTACCAGTTGTTGAAACTAGCGTATTCAACCAGACAAATGCAAACCAGAACAAAACTACGAGGCGCGGGTTCAAATCCCGCTAAGTTCAAATTTTTATACGTTTTTTAATAAGTATTTTTCTTTCCTAAGTGTGGAATAACACTTTAAAAATGTTAAAAATAAAAATATACTGAACTCGAAATTGAACCCACGACCAATATAAATTTCAAACTACAACAAAAACCAACAACAAAACGCCGAACTCCATACAAATTACACTAATACACAATCTAATATTAGGGAAAAAAATAGAAAATCGTAAGACATCACTGTCTGATTTATAGTTCCTTTCAGATAAATAAAACTGAAAGTATATTTGGAGGGCCTCGTAAAAGAAACACATTTACGTTATTTTCTTTGTGCTTATAGTTTTTCAATGGACGCCTATTTACTGGGATCGGTTTTGTGTTTATATTGTGTGTATATGTTAGTGAGGCCTTTCGTGGCATACGGGCAGGTTGTGGGTTCGATTCCCACTCGACGAACGACGACTGTATAAATAATCATATCTTTAGTAATATTATAAAAAATAATGCACATTTTTTAAATAACTTTTTGTTGAGTGGAGGAATTCAACATCTCCGTTTCATATACCTAACATTAGTTTATATTTTTATTAATTTTAGCTTTACGCCGTATCCCGCACATAGCTGGATATGTAAAGGGGACCTGGGAACCTAGTGTTGAGGTACTCCGTTCATATAAAGACACTTTTGTTCCCCATTTGCTGCCGAATTTTGAAGACAATACGCGTTGAATGGCGTAATTCCACGCTTACCAGAGCGATCAAATGTAAATATAAAATGCTTCATTCCCTCGAGTGAGAACGGAACCCACTACCTGCCACGTATACACTCACACGCTTGTGCCTTTACGCCACGATTGGCTCCGAACGTGCTCAAACATCACAAAATAAGCACACTAGTTTCTATAATATAACGAAGGTGCCAACACTGCAGGTGACAGGAACCTACTGTTAATTGATGTCGGTCCACGCGGTCGCATAAAGGCCTTTATAATATTCCTATCAACGACAGATACTACATTGTTTAGCGTGATCGAGATTTTTATTATTTTTTTTAAATATATATATAAAATATAATTATTTTTCCTTGACTTTTTAAATTATTCCACGTAAAGTGTTTTGATTGGAAAAAACTAGTTAAGAGCTTAATTTTTTTATATAAATTTTTTTTGATAAAAACATAAATAATTCTTAATTATTTAATTTAAAATGTATTCATTGAAAAATCTACTTAACAGGTTCATTTTGTCACAAAAAAAAAAACTTATGATATTATTTTTGATAAAAATAAATAAAATACATTAAAAATAGTTTATATAATGTATCTCAAAATACAGCTTCAATAACTATACAGTATACTAACTTTACTTTAGATGGGGAATTGAAACACTGCTTGTTGTATCTAGCAAATGGTGACTTCGGATTATGTTTTGAAACAAATTATTTGGATATTGACATTTAGTTCACAAACTTGTTATTGGAGCCAGTCGCGGCGAAGTCACGCGCGAGAGGTTCTGGATTTGATTCCCACTCGATGAAATGAAATATTTAATATTTTCGTCGAGTCGAGTCGAGTTTTGTCGAGGCAAAACGCGGCATTAAGTTCTTCCAATCAACACGCAATTCTTCGAGAAATCGGCGGAAAATGGGGAATGTATTTTTTTTTGATATATACACTACGTATATAAACAAAAAAAATTGATGAATATTTTTACGTAAAATATATGTATAACGATTTGATCAAAAACTACGTAAGCAATAAACTATTGTAAATTTTACGATTTTCTAGCTCCAGTCATCTCGCAAATGACTTCCAGCAACGATGACAAAGTGAAACACTGACACATATAGGGAAAGTACTGTGAAACTGAATATTTTTTTTGCGTAGCATTTAAGACACTGTGTTACCCATTTTCCCCACAACCGTTGCGTTACAGTCACACCCTTGTACCCCTGCGCCAAAACGTCTCATGATACCCGAATAAATATTGAAAATAAAAGAAATATTGAATATTTCATTCCCACTTTAGGAAATTAAATATTTAATATTATCATTTCTTCGCTCTGGTGGCGAGGCAAGGCGCGGTTAAAATAAAAAAATACAATTTCTGTGCTTGTTCATTTCATTTCCTCGATTAAGAATCAAACTCAAAACCTGTCGCACTAACAGTCACATTTTGTGCCACTGCGCCGGGACTGACCGTTTTTTACCGACGTAAATTTTGCAAAAAGTTAGTTTTGTAGGGTTGATATGTATTCAGAGCATATATACTATGAGTGCAAAACGAATTAAGGTTAATGTTAGGACTTTTGTCGTTATTAAGAAGTTATTAATATATCTTATATTGAAGTATGATAGATTTTTGGTGAATTAAAGAAAAAGATAAAGGGGAGACGGAGTGTTTTTGCTTACCCTGATATACGTGGAAGTAGCGTGAAGCTGAAAAAGAAAAATAATTTAAATTTCTATAAGACTGTCTTATTACAAATTATAAATATTATGAATTCGCACCTATTATTCATCAAATGTTTAAGACTATGTGTTCTTTATTCGTTCTTCAATGGTTCAATGGTTAATACAATATATCTTTTGTAGGAAAATATTTAGAAATTTTATTTTATATAAACCTTGGCATCACAATTTTGCTTACGTGAATTTTAATACGTAAGATGGAAAATCATATTTTTTCCAATTTCTACAGAAATTTCTGGAAATTACCATGCCAAATTTAAACTTTCCTAGTCCAGTTGTTTTATACGCCTATAGAGATGGGACAAAATTTCTTAAGCGTAGAAAAAATACAACTTTTAAATGCTACAACCATTAAAAATAACAATAAAATTTATATTTTTTTTACAATTATAAGTTTTAACATAAGTGAAACTGATCAAAATGGCACATTTCAATCCTTGTTAAAGTTATATAGTTATAACTTATTAATAACCTTTCCCAGAAAGTTTTCCCATTGCATTCATCAAAGCTGTATTTTAAGTGTATAGAATATATATTCGATTTCTTATATAAAAGTTATAGTTGTAACTAACTATAAACTATTTTAGTTCAAACTTTTAATTTTCTTGCATTGATTGTAAGATTTTCGAAATAAACTGCGCGAAAATAGAACATTTTGTATAAAATATTAACAATTAGTCGGGAAATCGGGAACGGAAGTGTCTTAATGGGGACAAAGTCTCTGAGCACAAGGTTTCCAGATTTACTCTGGCTTTATGATATATGATTTTTTTATAGACTCTTTATGTACAATTTATATATTAGCTTCGTAACAGGGTAGACTGATGGAACCTAGGAACCTAGTTAAGACACTCCGTTTCCATTAAGACACTACCAAATTTCTAATTCTCCTTTCCTACCGACTTTTTAAATTCAAACTCATAATCCCAAATTATATTAAAACGGACCCCTTAATGTCTATTATTGCGTTAATTTTCTCATAAAGAAGCGAATGGTTTTTCCAATAAAATGTTATAACCAAATTACTGCGATACTAAAATTATAAAGTGGGTTTAAAACGTATTTATTAAGGTAATCTTTTTTAACTATTTGTATAATTAACTATTAAAGTATTTATTATATGTATGTTTAAAGAAACAGATATATCAACGGTAAAAATATGAATATTATTTTCTTCAATATAATTTTTAAAATGTATATAACAAAGGGCAGAAAAACAGAAACATAGTGCTAAGACACTTCGTTACTCACTTTCCACTGAATTATTGCGACATTGTGTGTTGTGTATCGGAACTCAACGCCGCGCTTTACCTCCTTACCAGAGCGAAAATGGAAATATTCAAAATTTTGTTCTCTCGAGCTTGAATCGATTTTACAACCGCCAAGCTTACAGGCGCACGCCTGTGCACTGCGCCACGATGGCATCGAAAAAAATATCAAAGTCCAAATAAAAATTCATTGATTGTTAAAATACTTATTAAGAAAACGTATATTTTATTTATAAACGTTACGGGATTTGAACCCGCGCCTCTTTGGAAAACGGACGGTAAGAGATACTAACAACATAAATAAGTTGTAAAAAATCCCTCCCTAAAAAAATCTTAATAATTATTTTTCTTTACTAACTGTGGAATAACACTTTAAAAATGTAAAAAAATACTATTAAAATATTATATTACACAAAAATATAAATAACATCCATATGTTTTCAAAGAATTTATACGAACATGAAGAGCTTTCAAAGCTCGCATGAAGCTTATAAGTATTGACTCGGACCAATTATTATCAATGACATATATTTATTTTCAAGACTTCATATCGATACACTTAATATATATTTATTTATATCAATATAATACAGTTTTAATAGAGAAACATAACAATTGGAAATGTTCTCAGTATTTGTATCTAATAAGATTATAGGAATTTTAGAATAAGCTCTTCGATATATTTTCTACGAATATATTTTGAAAATAAAATATTATTAATTTTAAAGTTAATGGAATTCTTAATAATAATAAAAAACGGACAAGAGCGAGTCGGGCTCGCCTATTCTCATGTATTTTCTTTGGTATCGAGGCAAAGCGCGGCGTTGAGTATCGCCACTCAACACGCAATGTATCTTTGACATTGAAAAGAGCAACTGTTGAGTTTAATGCCTGCTTTTTATCCTTATTATTAGGTGAGTTGAACCGTGCATGGGGAACGGAGAGTTTTAACGCTAAGTTACCACTGCCTACCCGGCTATGTGCGGGATACAACATGAAGCTAAATAAAATATACTTTAAGTTATAAACTTATATTAAATAAAATTTTATTTTGTAAATTCTAAAACGGTCACGTTTTATATAATAGAAAAGAAGATGCTAATACTACTAAGATTGTAACGCGTCGAGCACAAAGCTAAGTAAATACTACTTAACTCGGTAGCAGGGAACAGGACACTTCAAGGGACTGTACGTACAAAAGATTTTAGTAATTTCTCAAATCTTTTGTATATATTGTTATATTATTTTATATGATTTCTTTTTAAGAGACCGATAATATAGAGAGATGATTTTGAGGTCATTTTGGCGCAGGGACACAGGAGTGCGGCCGTAAAAGCGACGTGTGCGGGCTCGATTCCCATTCGAGGAATGTAATATTTAATATTGTTATTTCTTCGCCCTGGTAACCAGGTAAAGCGCGGCGTTGATTTCTGCCAGACGACCCGCCTCAAGAATTTCGTCAACTGGGAAACGGAAATGTTTTAATGGGAACAGAACACTAGGTTCCAAGGTTCCCTCTGCCTACGCTGCTTTTAGAGGGATACAGCGTGAAGCATAAAAAAATTACTGACTTGACAAAATCCCACTCACTTCGCCCAGCCAATATATGTAAATGCAAAATAAAAATAATTCACCCGTTGCCCGATTGAGATTCGAACCCCCAACCATCGCTTTTACAGTCATACGCTGTAGAACTGTACCAGGATACCTTCCATTGGTATTATGGAAATGGAATAATTTAAAATTTGTTCCACAGTCACCTAAACTCAGTAAAACTCGTTCCCAAGATGGCGCGATAGATAAATTTACGACGAAAACTTCTGTTTCGATAGTTACAAAAATATAAGTTTCAATACTGAGACGTGATAAGATTTCTATCACGTGGACTTAACCAATTTCATAATATATTTGAGTGTTATAATTTACTATTTTTTTTAGTTTCACACCGTATACCGCACGCAGGAGGGTAGGCAGAGGGGACCTGGGAACATAATAAACATAATGTTGAAACACTTCGTTCTCATTAAGACACTCCGCTCCTCACTTTCCGTCCATTTATTGAGATAATGCGTGTTAAGGGAGAGGCGGGAGTTAGCTTTAACACCAGAGTGAAGCAATGAAAATATTAAATATTTGATTTCTCGAGTGGGAATTGAACCCACAACCTGTCCCGTGTACAGTTGCACATGGGCGCTCCTGCACCGTTATCCATACATCTGTTACGTATTAACAAAGAAAAGAACAAAAGAAAGAAAATTATCTTTTATATACAATTAGTAACGTTCTACTATTATTGCTCAATAACGATTCGACCGCACGAAATTCGGAACAAAAAAAGAACAATCGTTTACACATTTGCTTAATGAACTAGTTTAATAAATATTATTCCAATTGGCAACCTTTTTTTCTCATGCTGTATCCCGTATATAGCAGGGTAGAAGAACCTGGTGTTAAGACTCTGTTCCTATTAAGACACTTCCGTTCCTTACTTCCACTTTAGGTCGAATTCTCGAGATATTGCGGGTTGAGTGATAGAACTCAACGGCAACTTGAAACGTATAAAAATATGAAATATACCTCTCTTAGAATGAGAGTAATTAAAAAAAATACTCATATTTATTACTTTAAATGTTACTTTTTTTCAGCTTAACGATGTATTCCTCACATAACAGGGTCGACAGAGAGAACCTAATATTGAGACACTCCGGTCTCCACTTTCTGCTGAATTTTCGAGTCATTGGGTGTTGAGTGGCGGAATCCAACCAGAGCGAAGGAAAGAAAATGTTAATAAATAATTGTTCTATTATCATTTCCCCCGAGTGGGAATCGAACTCACAACCGTATAGCTTACAATCACACGAATTATATGTTATATTTACAAATACATTGTGTGAACACAAAATATAAGGTACTAAAAGAGGAAATTTAAAAAAGTGGGCTCTATAAAAGAGCAAATGAGTACGTTGCAGTTGAAACGAAATGAAAAATCATATTAAGTGTAGACCTCTCTATTAAAGGTGGAATTTTAAAACGTTTACATACTATATGAAATGAAAATATGAAAAGTTTCGTAGTTTTCACGTAACAAACATTTTAACTGTTGAATAAAAGTATCTTATAAAATTTAAAAAATACTTCACGAAAAGAATGAAAAACAGCATTTTTCACAGACTGAGGCAGCATTGAAAAAGGCATTTTTCCCATCACTATTCATAAAGGTTCCTTTAGTCTTTCCTCTCTTCATGTAAACCAACACTTGTGTATAAGATCTCGTGAAAAGGTAGAAAATAGTCGACTGTAATAGCTACTTTGAAACAGACAAAGGACTTTCTAATGTTAAGACACTTCTTTCTACACTTTTCGATAATTTTTGAGACATTGTTGTAGGTGGCGGAACATAACACCGCGTTTACCTTTAAACTACACAAATTTTATCTAATTTAGAAACATTGCATATTTATAACATTATTCGTTAGGTGGCGGAAAATAACATCGAAACAGGCTGAAAAGATGTGACCAAAAAAAGATGAAGAAGATGTGACCAAGAAAGTGACCAAAAAATATCGAACCCACAACCCCTGAATGGACGTAAATACCTGTTCGTAATATCTATATCCAAAAATGAGAACAAAAACTTACATAAAATAAAATTTATGTGATATTTTACATTCAAAATGAATATTTCCAATGTGATAAAGTGGCCCAGCACCGATAAATCTGAACGTGGATCTTTTTATCAGTCAGCGCGTCGGGACTGACGGGTCGGGATTACTGGAACGATTTTTGGTTTGTTCTTTCTACATTTTTATCTTTTACCGTATTAGAGACAGTGGATGAAAATTCAATTTTTAAGTAAAAAATAAGTTTAAAAAGGCATTTTCGTCATGTATATATACAGTTTGGTAAATAAACGGAATGTAGTGTTATGACACTTCGTTCTCTACTTTTCGTTGAGACACTCAACAACGTGTTTTAAGTTTTATTTTTAGAGTTTACCTTGTGGATGTCAGTTGTATATAAAGTAAATCTTAGTCATAACAAACTTGTATTTTTTTTCATAAATTTTATTTACTTAATAAAACCTTAAAACTTATATGATATAATCAATATTCTATATGAACATATATAATAAAACGACTAAAAACTACGTATGTATACAATAACGCACTACATTACATAGAAAAAACAATTCGCAATTGAAAGCTATTCCAAAATAAACATAAATAAATAAAAAACACTTTAAGAATCAATTATAAAATAATAATATCAAGAAGAAAAACAATCCAGCTATTTGTAAATTCGATATAAAAATTTAAAAAATGTGATATTTATACATTACATCAATATAATCTGTATTTCACAACAATCTCCAAATATTTGCTTGTTGAATACAAATAGTTGAAAACTAGTATAAATGAAGTGATTTACAATAGTTTTCAACTTGAATTAATCTCTATATACATTCCTAATTTTCAGAAGAATTCATTAATTTTCTTTATATATTTTATATATTTAGTTTTCAAAACTCTTCAAAAACCCAGTCCAGGTCACTCAGCCAGCTCTTCCTGTAGCAGCATCACGTGAAATGGGTGGTGCGGTCAGTTGTCTGCTATCATCATCGTAACATATGGGGACCAAGTCTTTGAAGAGTAGTTTTAGCAAATATATACCAAATATGATAAATAACGTTATTTATTAAAACCTTCGTGGATTTTGTTAAAATGAAATGAAAATCAAAAGTTAATGCATCGAATATCACATTTTTTTTGTGTAATTTCACATTTTTAATATGTTTTTATATCCGCTATGCAATTGATGCTTAACAAGTGTTTTATAAAAAAAGAGTCCTGAAATTCATAAAATATTGCTTAACAGTCAAAAGTCAGTGAAAAAAAAGGCCAAAAAAGTACACAGAAAAAAAACTAAATTAAAGAAAATTTAAGCACTTTAGTACTTTAAATATTTTAAGTCTTAATTTTTAAATATGTTTTGAGAATATTGCAGTTACTCGTACGTAGCACAATGTCACTCAGGGGCCCTCTCTCGTCAACATGTCTCAGATTGACTCGGTTATCATCATCGCGACATAATATAGTGACTACGCAGATGCAATACATGGTTTATATTATTAACTAGTGGGCGCGCGCGGCTTCGCCCGTTTATTTGCACCCTTATGGGTGAATTCTAAAAAAAAACCACGAAACATGTGTTCAATAAAATATTTTTAACAGTCTGAATTATTTTTTTTATAAAAATCGGTGGTGATTTAAGGATTTTTCCATATAAACTTTCAACCCCTTTTTTAAATCCTTAGGGGGTGAGTTCTAAAAAACCATGAAATACGTGTTCAATGAAATATTTTTAAGAGTCTGAATTTTTAATTTAAAAAAAATCGGTGCCGATAAAATAAAACCATACATACTTTCAACCCCTATTCCATTCCTTTAGGGTTAAAATTTTTCAAAATCCCTTCTTAGTGGATGTCCAGATTATGAAAATAAACATCTGTCCAAATTTCGCGTTTCTACGCACAGCGTTTACGGCTGTTCGTGCGTCTTACTCCAGTCAGTCAGGTAAAAAAAAATAAATAATTAGATACAAAGTAAGTTGTAATGATGGAATCATATCCAAACAAATATAAAATATTTATATGAAAATTGTGAATAACAAATTGAAAAAACTAATAAAATAATAAAAAAACATTACTTACATACTTACATATAAGAATTTCAAATACTTAAAAAAAATATATAGTTCCAAATTCAAATATAATTTCTGCTTTATGGAATCCTAATACATAGTAGTATGAAATATTAAACACAAAAGGCAGTGTACGGCCAAAAGTAATTTCGAAGGAATGGTATTCGAGTTCTCTATATTATTTACAATATTGTAAACCAATAAGTTTACCGTCCAAGGAAGAAAGAACAAACGTAATAAAAGGTAGCTTCACGCGGGATATATCCGGAGTATGCGAAGGGAACCTGGAAACTTAGTGTTAAGACACTCGACGGAACTCAGCGCCAATGTTTGCCAAATTACCAGAGCGAGGAAATTAAAATATTAAATATTTATTTCCTCGAGTGGGAATCGAACTCACAACCTGTTAAGCTTACATACAAACTCTTGTGCCTCTGCCCACCGATTAGCCTAACGACAACTAACAGCGTAAAGCTAGATAATAAAAATAATTAAAGATAAATAACATTTTGTTAATTTTTTCTGCCAAATACTCGTTTTAAAATACTCTAAATTAAATATGGAAGTTATAAAATATCTTATTTTTCAGTAATACAAATAATTAAAAACCATATTGTGGAAATTAAAATATTCCACAAAAAATAAGAAACAGGTTCATTCCACAGTAAAGTCAGACAAAATATGGCATTAAACGCCGCTATCTAATCCGCCACGTTTCTAAAATAATCGGAAAGTAGACAACGGGGCGTCTTAACACTATTTTCTTCGTAAATCTTGAAATTTTAACCTGAAATTGAGGTACTTTCCTAATATAACTTCTATTAATAATTAAGTGAACTCAGTATTTTAGTTGGCCTGGAGCGAGAATTTCGTATTTAAGTGGAACCCTTTCTTTTTCACGAAAGCCAAACGTTTTACCTCCAACCACAGTCGTGCTAGCCTTTTATAGACTTCAAAAATGTTAATGTTAATGAGATTATGGCACAACGGCATAGCGTGTTACTATAATGGCAACGGACGTGGGTTCGATCAGTAGTTATTTAATATTATTATAGTAGTTATTTAATATTATTTAATATTATTGTATTCTCGATCTATTGACGAGGCAAAGCGCGACGTTGAGTGCCATCATTCAACACTCAATGCCTCCAGAATCCGGCGGAAATTGAGGAAAGGAAGTGTCTTAACGTTAGGTTCCCAGATTCCCTCGGCATACTCTGCTCTGTGCGGGATACAGCGTGAAGCAAAGCGTGAAGAAAAAATCCCTTAAGCGCCAAAATGACATGACTGAATATGTACAAGACTATATAAATACAAATTATATTACATTAAAAAAATCAAAAAGGGCCTATAATTTTTTTCCTCATAGTACTTTAAGCTTTCCTCTAAGCGTAGTCACGTGGTATAACAACTTAACTGCCGACGTGAATTGCATTAAAATGATTAGACATATTTATAAGACTAGTTTAGATATAATTATTTGTTCATAGAAGTACATTTTCTATAAGCTGAAGATCCTTTTTTAGTTTCACGCTGTTCCTCACTTGGTAGGGCAGAGGCTAATGGGAACCTAGGCTTAAGATTCTCCGTTTCCCATTTTCCACCGAATTCTGCAGGCTTTTGCCTGTTGAGTACTGGAAGTCAACGCCGCGCTTTGCCTTGTAACCAGAGCGAGGAAATGAAAGTATGAAATATTTAATTTCCTCGAGTGGAAATTGAACTCACTACCTGTCGCAGTTATAGCGACACGATTTAGATCCTGTGCGACGACTGCATAAAAAGTATATGTTTTTTTTAAAAAGCTACAAGCTTTGTCCCTAGCGGGGCAAGTCTCTCCTCAAGACGCTCGGCTCTCCACGTTCTGCCTTTAATTGAGACATCTCGTGTTTAGAGAGCGGAACTCAACACCGCGCTTTCCCTCGTTACCACAGCGAGGAAATGAAAATATTAAATGATTTCTTCCATTTTCTTTGTACCATACAGAGTGAAAGAGATGCGTGAAAATATAAACTTTGAATGATTAAATATCGGGTAAATTATAGCGCAATAGCGTTAAACGTTTTCTAATTTTACTTTGTCACGCGATATTATATGTATTTGGAGAAGGTTAAAATTAAAATATATATATGTATACTTTAGAAGATTGTTTGGGATTGCATCAATTACCGAATTTGTTTTCTTTTTTAAGCTTCACGATATCTAGTGATAAGGCACTTCGTTCACCACTTCACACATAATTTTTGAGACTTGGCGTCTTGACTGGCAGATTTCAACGTCGTAGCAATACGTGTTAGAATGAGGAAATGAAAATTATTAATTTCACCAATTGGAAATCTAACCTACGACCGTCGCGTTTGCAGTCAGATACCGTATCACTACGCCATTTTGAATTAAATTTAAAACTAAATTCGTTTAATTAGCATATTTAATTCGTTTGGACTCGGCGCATTATTTATTAAACGTATTATCAAATACTTTCTATAAGTGTAGCATTAAGTTACATCACTAAGCACACAATGACTCGAATACGGGCGGAAAGAGAACGGAGTATTTAGACATTTGTCACTATCTAACCCTGCTATGCGGGATAAAGCGTGAAGCTATGCGGGATAAAGCGTGAAGCTATGCGGGATAAAGCATGAAGCTATGCGGAATAAATCGTGAAGCTAAAACAAATGTTAAACAAAATTATCTTTATCGAAACCAATTGTGGTTGCGGAAAATTTTACTGTACATAACCTTGGCCAGTCATCGATGGTTTATTCAGTTGATATCGATCAATTAGAAATAGATGTTAGAATTACACATGAATTCCAAAGGCAAAGGCTGTTAGAGGCAATGTGGCAGAGTGGCACAGCGACTGTGGGTTCAAATCACATTCGAAAGAATAGTTTTGGATTTAATTAATTTTTATTTTCATTTACTCTCTGGTAGATGAAATACGTGGTTGAGCTTCGCTACTTAAAACGGCATGTACATTGGGAAGTAACTGGCCATAAGATTTTCTTTGTAAGATACTCTCTGCTCACATTGCTTTGAGAGAAAAGCGTGAAACTACATATTCCATTACATAGAACATAATTCACCAAATATGCAGAATCGATGAAATAAGAGGTAAGTGGAGAAAAAATTAATACCAACTTTAATTCCCAGAAACATTTTATAAAAATATAAAACATTTTAACTATTATTCAAGCAGCAAAAAAGTATATAGATATTAAAATCTTCACAGTAATCTTTGGGTGAGTGGAGTGGAAGTGTCTTAATAGGAACGTACTGTTAAGGCATTTCGTTCCCATTAAAATACTTCCGTACCGCACTTGAAGCCTATTAACTTTAAACTAAAACTAAAATATTAGAAAAATACATAAATATACTCAACACGAAATGTATCGAAGAAAATTGCGGACGAAAAAAATTGTGGAAGGGAAAGGAGTGTCTAAACACTAGGTTCCCTATGCCGAAACCGCTGTATGCGGGAAACAGAGTGAAACTTAAAAAAAAATATTTTTTCAGACGATAACACAAAAATAGTACCGCGAGATATGCAACCAATTCCGTATCCGACGACCTGATCATCGGACGAGAGCACTTAAGCCAAATTAAACATTACAAAAATACTCACCAAGCACTCGAGTGCTACCGAAACTAAGCAGCTATGACTATATAATTTATAAAGGTATACAAATATGGAAACGTATATTGTATATTGAATGTTTGTACGTCTGCCTAAACCGCAAACCTCCGGAATTACTTCTGTGATTACTTTGGAATTTTCATATCAAAAGAGGACATCGTGGCGTAGTTGTAAAATTTGAGTGCATGTAGAAATGCAGAGTGTAGGTTGATGGTTCGATTGTCTTTTCTATATGCTTATACTTTTTTAATATTTGGTTTAATTTAATTATCATATCTAGAACTTCCATTCCCACAGCCTCTATTCAATGTAAGTGTTTGTCTGATTAGATATTTTCAATCTCGCAGAATCTCGAAACTTGCGGGATCCCACAATACCAAGATCCAGATATAGCAAAATTGGAAAGCCATATTCACGTCTATTTAGTAGAATAAACGACGAGAACGTAGTATCAAAGCACTTTATTCTCGAAAATTCTATACTTTGTCGTGGCGCAGTTGTACAAGCGTGCGGCTGTAATTATGACAGATTGTGGGTTCGATTCCCACTCAATAATATTTAATATTATCATTTTTGCGCTTTGGTAACGAAACAAAGCGCGGCATTGACACACACCAGAACGAGAAATAACAAAATATTAAATATTAAATTTCCTCGATTAGGAATCGAAGCCATACCTGTCTCGCCTGCCCACCGCCTATGCCACTGTACCACGACTGTCTTCATTTTTATATTTATAAACAATAAAACACCCGATCTAAGCAAAGCGAACGTGATACGAAACTCAACGTACCTAAACACACCAGTAGGAGACGCAAAGTGTAAATTAAATATTCAAATTGGAATAGGATTGATGTAAGTCAGAGAATAACAAATTTAGGCAGAGCTTTTAACAATACAATCTCGTTGGTTGTTTAAATTTGTTTACTCTTTGTTTTGTATTAAATTTGAAGGTATGTATATATGTAAAAGGAAAACTTTTTAAAATTCTTTTTTTTCTAGCTTTACGCTTTACATATTAGGAACCAATTGTTAAGACACTGTGTTCAGTTCCCAACTGTCTACGGAATTCTCGAGGCATTGTCTGTTAAGTGGCGAAACTCAACGCCGCGCAACGCGTTGTTACCAGAATTCGCCCTGAAATTAAAATATTTGTGGAAATTGAATTCACAGCCGCCGCATTTACAATCACACGCTTGTGTGGGACGGTCTCAAGAAGGAAGAGGAAATAAATTTATCACGAATAAGAATCGAACTCCCAACCGTCGCGGTTACAATCAGTCGCTTCAAAATTTAAAGCTAAATAATATACTGTTTTTCTTATATATATATATATATATATATATATATATATATATATATATATATATATATATATATATATATATATATATATATATATATCTTCATATATCGTAGTTACGGCGAAGAGAAAAAATTTTCTTTTTTTTCTGCGTGAGAAATGTTTTATTCTCTTTATGTATAGCGAAAACAGTTTAGCGCCAATAAAATAAACCCTTACTATTCAATAATAAGTTAGCTTTTTTTTATAAAATTACATATGGAAGTTTTTTTTAATAAAATATTTGTTTTCGATCTTTAGTTTGAAGATTTAAGTGAAAGAATCACTAAAAGAAACATTAAAAGAGTTTTTGGTTATTAGTTTTACAACAATAAGGCTGACTTGATCAATTGAGCATTAAAATAATACGTAAAAAGTTTAAAATGCATTTACATAGTCAAAGTGCGGTGTTGAGTTCCGCTTGTCAACCCATTATATCATCAGTATTCTTATTTCATATTTTTTTGTTAGTGTAAGTGTTATTGCACACTTTTGAAAGAACAATATTTATTTAGAAAACGTATAAAAATAATTAGGTACAAGTATTCTTTTTATTGTATTTATTAAAATTCCTAGTTTCAGCTTAGTGTCTCCAACCCGCGTACCACTAGGTAGGCAGAGGGAACCTATTGCTCAAACACTGCGTACCCCACGAAGCTTCATTGTTGAGACATTGCGTGTTAAGTGACGGAACTCAACTTGTTATATACTTACCAGGGCAAAAAAAAAAAGAAATATGTAGTTCATTCCTTGAATAGAAATCGAACCCGCCACTACTCCCATACTACATACAAAATATCCTTTTCGTGTAAACCAGTATTATTGTAATTTGTCCAGTATTATTGTGTTTTTAATTGTCTCATATTAAAGCGGGATTACATTCGTGGCCCACGCGATACAATAAAACTATCTAATCTAAACAACTTTATCCAACTTATAATTTACCTTTGTTATGGAACACCTAATAAAATTGTTAGAGAAATTTGTAAAAATAATGCATATATGGTGAATATGGATGGCTCTTGTGAAAACGAATAATCTTATAACATAGTTTCGTTCTTAGCTCTAGTAACAAGGCGAAGCACGGCGTTAAATTCCGCCACTCAACAAACAAAGCCTTCATCATTTGATGGGACGGAAGTGTAGTAAATTCTTTGGTTCCCTCTACTTATCCTCCTATTTGAGAAAAAAAGGGGAAGGGGGAGCTGCTTTTATTTAAATATCTCCAATTTTCTTCGCGAAAGAAAATTTAGTATAAACACAAACATTTACATAATAATATTTAATCATAGAGCATTTATTGCTGAAACTTCCCTTTCGTAAAGTTGCTACTTCGCAAGTGTCGTTACAGCTATTCACGACATCGTGAAAGTAAATTTGACTACCGTTGAAGCGAGAATGTATTAAAATATGATACTTATTTAGTTTACTGAATGTGAATTCTACGGTTCTGGGTTTGATTCTCATTCGAGGGAATAAATCACTTTTATTTACTCGCTTTGGTGACAAAATATAGCGCGGCGTTGAGTTCCCACACTGAATAGGCAATGTTTTGAAAATTTGGCCGAAAGTGGAGAACGGAGTATCTTAGCACTAAGTACCATTACTCCGTAATATTCAGGATACAACAGCATGAAAATATTTTAATTTGTGCCTAAGTTTGCATGGTTTTGGCAGGGTATTCATATTTTTTGGTGTTTAAAAAGATGGTAGTGGATTCGATGCTTTCGTTGAGTTAATATTTGTTTAAATATATTTTCCATGATATGACCAGTGAAGTCAAATTTCAAGTTTCTTAGAACAATTTCAAGTCATAAAAACAAACATTTCACAAATACGTCATGTTTTGGTCATCATTCATACTTTTTTACTACTTTTTTATCCTTCTTTTTACCACATAAATTATGTTTGTTTTTTTCAAAATTTTTTTTGATATATTATAAACTGATTTGCGAAAACTTAAACTTGAGTACAAAAGGAAAAAGCATATTTGAGGCTTGCCAGAGCAAAAATTAAAACAGCTTACTCCCTCAAATGGGAATCAAACACACAATTATTGTGTTTACAGTCAGAAACTATCCCACTGCGCCTAGGCGAGGTTAGTGACTGTGAGAAGTCACTAGGTACATTCATATATCACTATAAACTGCAGGGTAGACAGAGGGAACCTAAAACTTAGACTCACATACAGGTTCCCCCCTCAACCACCTTTCCTGAGTTTTTTCTAAATTTGGGAGTCTTTGCCTATTGAATGGCTGAATTCATTAAAATATTAATAAATAATAATTCACTTTCACTCCACGCCCACACCACCATCAAACCCACAATCGTCGCGTATACAGTCACACGCTTGTACCACTGCTCCAGTACTTCCATTACATACAACTTTTTTCTTCCATTTATTTTATACAGAGCAAAAATATATTTAGCTTTTAAAATATTTTTATTTTCTTTTGCGAGTTTTTATTAAGCACCTCATAAATGTCGAGTTGATTGTGTAATTAGATAACTCTTTTGAACGCTTTCACCTTATTAATATTGTTTGTATAAGATTTAATATAAGTGAAACCTGTGAAATATTAAATGTAGGTTTTTATGAAAATACATATTATCAACAATGTAATTTAGAAGTTTTAACAATTTTTCTTTTGAATTAGTATTTATATAGATAAGTTACTAAGTGGCACAGGCGAGTGAATGTAAACGCGACGGTTGTGGGTTCGGTTTCTAGTCGAGGAAAAGAACTGTTTAATATTTCATTTTCGCGCTCTATTAACAACCTAAATCAACAGCATGAAACTAATATTCTATATATATATATATATATCCATACCTATATTATAAATTCGAAAGTAACTCTGTCTGTCTGTCTGTCTGTCTGTTACGCAATCAGGGCCAAACCGCTAATTCAATTGTAATAAAATACTCATACAGAGATACTTGAGGGTCTT
>DWMY01000644.1:0-21291 GCA_018249775.1 Heliconius hecalesia formosus | reverse complement strand
ATAATAATGTTCCTTCCTTGTAGTCTAAAAGATTAGAAGATAAGGAAATTTTTACGTTGTTTAACGTTTTATAATATTACTTAATACATTTATTGTTATGAGGATGTCATTTTGTTTTTAAAGACACGTTGAACTTGATGTTTGTGTGGTATATGATATAGATATTTGTTCTGTTTAGTTTTTTTTTATTTTTCCTGCTCTCCTCCGGCTTATCCGGAAATTTTTTATTGTTTTTTAGGGTTCCGTATCTTTTAAGAAAAGAAAGGAATCCCTATAAGATCACTTTATTGTCCGTCTGTCTGTTTGTCTGTCTGCCTTTCTGTGAAGAGCCTTTATCTCAGGAACGAAATATAGGGTTCAAATTCAAACCATATGCTTAAATCGATGGCTCCATGATTTTCTGAAAAAATATCTACATTTACTTAAAAAAAAGATGTGGCCTTTTATCAAAATTCATCAATCAAAATTAATAGGGTACTTCCGGTTAATGTAGAATTATGAAATTTGGCAGCTAGCATCTACAGGTAGTATTATTTCAGGCAAAAATCTGAAAACTATACATTTGTGGTTAAATCCTAAAAAATAATAGACTTAAATAGTAAAAAACGCGTATTTCAAAGTAAAGGCCTCTGGCTAAGCTAAGCCTGAATTAAACAAAAAGACTCGCGCTTGTCCGGTTTTTATTTTTTATTACAATTTGTTTTTTTTAATTAATAACCTGGGAATAAATAATAACCTAATGTTAAGACATTCTCTTCCTATTAAGGCTCTTCCGTTCCCCACTTTCCGCCGAATTCTGGAGGCATTGCATGTTGATGAGCGGAAAATATTAAATATTTAATTTCCTTTAATGTGAGTTGACTTTGACTTTGACTTATTTCTAAGCTTGATCATTTTATTTAGCTAGACTAGATGCTCTATCTAGTTATATAAAGTGCATGATGATGATGTTCATAATTCAATAAATAGTATCTATTTCTTACATATACAATAAATATATTAGTAATATAATGAGGAGCGGAGTGCCTTAACACAAATTTCACTTTGACTACATTACCATATACGAGTGTGTGTAGTGTGTACACTAAAAGGCCCATATATTAATAATAATACCTTTCTCGGTGGCAAGTTTATTAATAATTTTTATTGTTTTCAATTTCAGGAGGCAGCAGAAGCTATAGCCTTTTATTTTCGCGAAGAAGTCACCTCTAAAGAAGTTGAGATAGAGATCAAGAAGATTAAACTACAGTTGGATCCTAGGATAAATCAAAAATTACAGGATGGTACTAATGGTAATATTGCTATATACAAAGTGTTTTTGTCTTTACAACTTTAAATGAAAGCACAGTTTTAACCACTCTATACTACTACTACTAGCTTCACGCTTTATCCATAGCGGGGTAGTCAGAGAGAACGGAGCGCCAAACGCTACGGTGGAGGACAGAGCTACAAATAGCTATAAAAACCTAATACAATTAAAAATAAAAAGTACAAACAAAATAATTAAAAAGAACAAAATAAATAATAAAATTATCGTTGAAAAATAAAACGTCATTTGTTAAGAATGCACGCACACTGACACTAACCTAGCAAAACGACAACATCGCACACGCCTCATTCACGAAATCGAGTCGTATGTATTGGCAGTGACGTTAAATGTTGTTTAGGTAAAATAGGACAAGAGATATTTCTTTCTCGTTCTGGTATGTCTTTTGAGAATGAAAAGTGGCAGATCGGCAATGTTTAGTAGTATTCTTTTTGTTTTTTTGTTTAATTGCTACTCCCGTAAAGGGAGTGCAGGCGCTTTCAAACTGTACTTCGCGCTTTTTCTTGATAGTAGGGTAGGCAAAGATACTTTTCTCAATTTCCACCTAATTTTTGAGACATAGTTTTCGTGTGAAGAGGCGGTATTAAACGCCTTCTCTATCAGAGCTGGGAATATAAATTATTAAAACTGTTGCGCCACGACTTTACTATCTAGGATATGATAAGCATTTGTGACTCTAATGACTTCTTGCGATATGAATGCACACAAAATGGTTATGTGTTCGATTTCCACAAGTGCGAATGGGGATATATCAAATATTTTCATTATTTTGGTCTAGTACGGCAGAAATAATGTTAAGTTATGCCATCTAATATATATTTTTAACATATTTTTTTTTGTTTAGCCTGCTAGATGCAGTAGAAATTTATATTGATAAAAAATATATATTTTTTAAAGTATTTTGACATGTTTTTAGATTTAAAAGAAGTGACGGAACTTTTGGAGAAGCCTCTAAGTTTCACTGTTCAACCGGAAGAAGTGAAAAAGGAATCAGCATGGCAATTTTTAAGTTTGTATTATTTATTGTTTTAAAATATAAATGAGGCCAGTCGTGGCGCAGTGGCACAGGGTATGACTGTAAAATCGACTGGTTGTGGGTTCGATCCCCACTCGAGGAGATGAAATATTTACTTAAATTTATATTTCCATTTCTTCGCTCTGGTGTCGAGGCAAAGCGCGGCGTTGAGTTCTGCCACTCAACACGCAATGCCAAATTCGGCAGAAAGTGGGGAACGGAGTGTCTTAACACTAGGTTCCCTCTGCCTACCCTGCTGTGTTCGGGATACAGCGTGAAGCTAAAAAAAAAAAATATGAATCAGTACTTCATTGTGATCACACCAACGCTTAGCATCAGGCTTGATGCGGTCAAACGCAAGCCTATTCTAATAAAAAAAATAAAAGAAAAAGGTTTATTTTAGACGCAAATGGAACGAGGCAACTCCTCGTTTAAATTTTTATAAAAGATGTGAATAGATTAAAAGGACGATATATGGTTCCTCTACTTAATAAATTTTACTAAAAAATCATAATATACTTAACAAAGGTAGGAGTGACGTGACTTTGTACGTTTCTTTGAATCATGTCGTCAGCAATAGCAACACACATGGGCAGACACGACCGGATTTTATACCATCCCCGGCATTTAAATCTGGCGTTAAGTAGTGGTTTTATTTACTGCGTTTCGCATAATTAATGCTGGGCTCCGGTGAACAACAACCGCCCATCTCTGGAATATGATAGAGTACCAACACCTCTGGTTTTGGAGAATCCCTCTCTGAGTCCTCAAATTTTGACCGCCCTTCGAATTCTGGGGAAGATACAGTACCGCGCTACAGACTAGGCAATCGAGGCCGCTCCAGGGCAACCCCTACCAAGCTTAACGTGGACTTTTGTAACATCAGGGTTTATTCCAACCTCAATGCCGTCCACCAACATCTAGAGTCGGCACTGCTGGTTTTGTTATTTCTGACGAAGGCTCAGATTGCCCGACCGAGCGACACAGTCTATCTTCACTACCCCGGCTACAAAATAGAACATAATTTTATGCCTCATTCGACTCCGGCGGTCGATGTTTTCATAAGGGAGGGCTTAAATTTCCATCGTCTTGCCAATTTTGAAGGTCGGATCGAAGCTTGTCAACTATTACGTGTCTACGCATACCTGTACAGGTCTCACAGTGGTAATGGAGAAACGGATCGGTTCATGGAGCACATGCTCGGCTATCGACGAGATCGAGATCCCTTACTCTGATGTCGTGGTATTTGACGATTAGATATTTGGCGCACAATGTCAGTTGGCTTAGGTCACGCACAACTGACCCAATTAGTTGAGTTGCCTACGCGACTCCCGGACGTGGACAAAATGCCTCCTTATTGGACCTTCTGCTGATTTTACTTCCGAAACAGTACCAGGTCATCGTCGATGACCCTTTGGGGTCTTTAGACCACTGCCTGGTACGGAGTGTCGTATCCATTAAGTGCGGCAGTTGCATAACACCTGCAATTCGTTGCGTCTGACACTAAAAGACGCGCACATTTTACCCATAATTTCCCTAGGGGCCGGATTGCTTCTCTTCCGATGATGTTAGTAACTGTGCCGCTGCTGTTGCCGACGTGGTTCTACAGGGCATGGAGCTTTATATTTGTAGCACTGTAGTGCCAATCGGTGGCAAGTCACAGCTTTGTTTTGATACGTCTTACAAACTTGCTGCCTTTAACAAAAGTGAGGTGTATCAAATCTTTGCCCAGGCACTGGTTGCTAAGGATCCGAAAGTGAAAGCCTCAAAGGCGAAGTATAAACGAGCCTATAAGTTCTTTAAGTGGCAAATTGCAAGGTCCGAGCATATCGCCGAAATCGGCGGGATGCTAGAGCTACCCGTCAGAAACTCATTATCTCTCTTAAAGGCTGCACTTGGTAATTTTAGCCAGCCTCCGCTTCCGCCACTACGTACAGGAAATGACATCTTTGTCCTTACGGCCAAAGAGAAAGCCAATTTCCTAGGCGCTCCCTTTGTCTCGAACTCGACTTTGGATGACCGAGGTAAAACGCCGCCGACCATTCCGCGGTGGCAGAGCTCAATATCTGAGATTAGAGATTAGGGACTTTAAAGGCCGGCAACGCACCTGTAGCCCTTCTGGTGTCAAACGAGGTCGTGGGCGGCGGTGATCACTTACCATCAGGTGACCACCATGAGGTGACGTAGGCTCGTTTACCTAGTCTTTTTCCATAAAAAAAGATGTATCCCTAGATTCTCTTCATATATTATTTAATGTATATAAAAAGTAGGTAGGTAGGCATAGAGATAGTGTTAAGACACTCCTTTCTCCATTTCCCACTCAATTGTTGCGATATTGGCGTGTTTAATGGCGTCTCAGTTTACAGACTGACGCAGTCCGACTGCGCAACGACGGATTTTTTATATATACATTATATTACAGAAAAATCTGAATCGTCAAAACGAGCATTACTAGCAGCCCTTACAGTAATGGCTGTAACAATATTGATGGGGTCAATAGTACTGCAAGTGTATGCGGAACCACTGTTCAAGGAGGCTGTGCCTACAATGAACCCTAATACGTGCTCAATATTGTTAGCGGTGACTTATGTCTTCGCTGGTCTTCTGAGTGCCTTTATGATGGATAAATTTGGGAGAAAAGTGAGTCCGTTTCTTGTCTAATCTAATCTAATGGGGGAGTATTTTTTTATTTTCTCATATACAATACAAAGCGCGGCGTTAAGTTTTACTATTCAACATGCAATGTTTCAAAAATTGAGAACAGGGTGATTTAACACCAGGTTTCACTTACCTTCCATGGTATATGTAACATTCAGTGAGAACATAAAAAAAGTTATATTTAGGTAACTTATCGTCAACTATTGTGAGGTATATTTCTGATTCAGTATTTACAATTTATGTGGTCGGCTTATTATTTCATATATAACAGCATTGTAAATAGGTGGCGATAGTTAAGGATATTCTGTTAGTGTTTTTAGATGTAGCTGTTTTTCAATATATTTAACGCAAAGACAGATTCCGTAATGTAGGTGAAAAAAAACCCTATTTATGAAAAATCAAAATCAAATCAAATCAGCTTACCAAACGCTGGCATAGTGTTAAGAAATTCCGTTCTCCACTTTCTGCCGAATTCTGTAGGCATTGCGTGTTGAGTGGCGGAATTCAACGCCGCGCGTTGCCTCGACACCAGAGCGAAGAAATGGAAATATAAATTTAAGTAAATATTTCATCTCCTCGAGTGGGGATCGAACCCACAACCAGTCGGTTTTACAGTCACACTTCGTGGATCTGCGCTACGACTGGCTTCAATTATATATACATTATTTTAGAATATCTTCTTTTAGGCCGTCCCCATAGCAACATCGACAAACCCACTCTTATTTATACTCCATTAGAATATATATTTGACTTGACATATTAGTATGTGTGTTGGTTTATGTGAAATCTTGCAAGCTCAATGTAAACTCCTGTCAAGCGTCCGAGTGAGCTGAAATTTGAAATACGACTTCAGTTCGCATGACAATGAACTAACATATAATCAATATTGTTGTCGATCCACAATGGAGGCCGCAACATAATGGCGGTTTACAATTTTTTGCAAAACCCACCTAATATGAGAATCAAATGAAAGAGCTTGATTTATACAATACAAAATACCATAAAAATGTAAAAACTTGTTTTTTTTTAATTAATTATTTATTAAGTCCAGAAGGGTCGTGTGTATGTTGTCTCTCAATCACTCAGTAAAGAAGAGTTTTATATACCTTTACATAGATTAAGGAAAATATATGCTAGACGATGACTGCTGCCGGACAGTTCTCAAGGCAAGGTTAAATTCTAGTTTCACAATAATTCTATTGAAAATATTAATAACAAATAAAATAATTCAAAATTCCAGTTTTTAATGACATCCACGTCGATTGCATCCGGCATCTTCACCATCCTCCTCGGCTCTCAACTACATGTGCACTGGGCCACGCACTGGTTCACAGCGTTCATTATATATGGATATAGCTTCGTTTATAACTTGGGCGCTGCTGTAGTACCTTTTGTTTTGACTGCTGAAGTGTTTTTGCCTGAGGTAAGGATAATAGGATACCACCTGCGGGGTAGTGGGTACCCATATTCCAATTTGAGGAGATGAATTTTCATTTCGTTGCTCTGATAACAAGATGAAAAGCGGCGTTGAATTCATCAATTAAGTACGCAAAGTTTGTGAAAATTGGGCGATGCGTGGGGAGCGGAGTTTCTCAATCGAACCTACAACCGTCGTGCTTATATTTCAGTAAGTCACTGTGCCGCTGCGCCACGACGTCCTCCGGCTTTTATTATGATTAATAACCTGTATTCTTTCTTTTCCTGTTTGTCAAGAATACTAAAGGAATTAAAAAATATCAAGTTTTATTTGTTTTATGCAAATATGAAATGTGTAAAAAAAACGTTATTTTCTAAATTTAATTTTATTTACTTTCCAGGTCAGAGGTCTATGCAACAGTCTCACTATGGCATGCATGTGGATAATGAACTTCGTCACTCTAATTGTATTCAACCCTTTAGTCGAAGTCTGCGGCTTAGGACCAACTTTTTATATATTTTCAATAGTCTGCTTCTTAGGAGCCTTGTATAGCCACTTCTACCTGCCAGAAACTAAAGGATTGCCTGCTGATGCTATACAATTACTATTTTTGAAGAGAAAAAATAGTTTACCGAAATGAATAAATGTATTAATGTTAAAATATCGTATTTTTTTACATGTGAAATATTTATAAATTATATATAATTAAATATTTATAAAAATATTTATAAATTTTACAACATCTTCGTTCTCTACGCTCTGTACATTTTATTCGTACCGCGTCTTAGAAAGCCGAGTCAAACGCTGAATTTTGCAAGGCAAATATTTTATATCAAAGTCAACAACCATCGTTTTTCAAAAATAGTAGAAATTATTATGATGAACGTTTTTTTGTCTAACATTTTTCAGCTTCATGCTATATCTCATATGTAATAGGGTAGGCAGAATGAGCTTAGTGTTAAGACTCTCCGCTCCACACTTTTTGCCGAATGCTGGAGGCATTGCGTGTTGAGTGTTATACCTCGACAAAAAGAAATGAAAATATTAAACATTTCGTTCCTCGAGTGGGAATCGAACCCACAACTTGTCGTATTTACAGTCTCACGCTTCTGCTAGTGCTCCACGACTGACCTCAATCGAAGTGTCTATCATACTGTATTTTTAAATAACCAAAATAAATAAATCTGCAATAATTGCCCAAATATACATACATGTTATATATTATTTTAGAGTTGGTGGCCGGTTAGAAATAACAGGGGAAATCCCCAATCTGTTATTCTGTGGTAAAAAAACCCTTTAATCTTTTTTCAGTCAGTCGTGCATTCTTGAGAGAGTGGTCATGTTTGCTTTGCACTAAGGCGAGGTACGCATAAATGGCCAAGTAATGGCCGCTGCCTTGGTAACGTCTTTCCATCTTTGTTAGTTGGTAGCATAGCAAGAGCACTCCGTTATCGCAAATTGGGGTACCCTTTTAATAAGGTAACGCTGGCCTTCTCCTTTACTGGTAACGCTGGCCTTCTCCTTTACCCTGCACAATGACTCTTTCCATCGAATTTTCGTTCCTTGTTATGTTCCACGACAACCGTTCTTTAACCTTGAGTTTCTTTCTGAGAGTTATTTGTGCCAAAAGCAGTCCAAGGAATATTCCTTGGACTGCTGAATATTCAGCAGGCGCCGCCAGCATCTTTAAAGTGTCGATTTTAGGGCTGTAATACGTAGACAAAAATAAGGGGAGACCAAACTTTTCAGATATCCAACCTTGGTGTTTTCTGTTATTCCTTTTTTTGTGGAAAAGATAAGACAAATGAGCGTACTGGTCACCTGATAGAAAATAATTACTGCCGCCCAAGACCCGGTGTAATACTAGAAGAGGTACAGGTACGTTGCCAGCTTTTAACTCAATTGATTTTCCTATCTTTCGATATCTTTTTGAGCTTCACATATCTTTTGCTCGCAGCTTCCAATGTTAGATATATTACAGCACAGCACATACACTAGTTGGCAATACTACGTATCTTTAGCTTGTTTAGTTAAGCTCAAATCACGATGATCATTTTCCTCTTTATCCTATTGATGGCAGTGACTAGTGGCTTTCGGAGTCCTCATAATGCCTCATAACAGCTGCTGTTCCTGATTATAACATTTCTGAATGAGCTATATGAGATGCTTATTTACTCTCATATCATTTAGTATTGCCCAAAGTTTATCCCATTTGACTGTGTATTTTTTTATGTTATATCCCTTAAGAAACTGCTTCTTGATACAATTATATTTTTTTTAACTTCATATCTTTATCCCGCATATACTAGATCAGTAGGCAGAGTAGATAAACTAGTGTCACGACACACCGTTCACAACTTCTTATCTTAATTTGCGTGGTGAATCGCGGAACTCTTTGAAAGAAAATGAATTTTCCCCTGAGTAAAAAAAGTAAGCAGACGGACGGGCGCTGCGCCCCGACACGGCTGCTTCTTTATTTCACATTTTACACGCACAAAAGGCCTGTCCCCTACAAATATTTAAGAGCAAATTAGGTTTATAAGAAAATTTGTCTGTAACTGCCATAATTTTTTTAGCTTTAAAGATAATTGAAGTACAGTTTTGAGACACTCCGTTTCCATAAGAACACTTTCGTACCCCATTTTCCGCTGAATTTTGTGGGCATTAGTGAGTGGCGGAAATGAACGCCATGCTGTGTCTCGTTATCAGAACGAATTGAAAGTATTAAATATTTAATTTCCTCGAGTGAAAAACAAAACCCAAAACCCAAAACTATAATAAAATATATTATTTTTATTATAAATAGAATATAAAGAAATGATAATTTAAATAATTATAATATTTGCTTAGACGCGTCTCACGTAATTTTAGTTTTCGTTATCAACAGATTACAGTTTTTACTATTGTTACAGTGATTATGTAAAGGTTGGCTTAAAATCTTGTCATATGTAATTATTATATAAAGGTTATCTTTATATATTATCAAATAAACAGTGGCGCAGCAACACTTCATCTGACTGTAAATGCCACAGGTTCAACTCTCATATTTTTTTTCGCTCTGATAAAAAGTCTGGCAAAGCCCGGAGTTGAGTGGCGGCACGCAACACGCTCTGAAATTGGGCGAAGTGTGGGAAACGTAGTGTCTTAATACTAGGTTCTGTCTCATTATAAACGACAATATACGATTCTGATGTACTTAGAGGTAGGTATATAGAACCTTTAAATTAAAAAAGATGGTTAAGTGCGAGTCGGACTCGGCCACCAAGGCTTCCGTACCAATTTCAGGATTGTAGGACAACAGGAAGAACGGCTTATAAAAGCTGACAAATCTAATCTTGTGGGATATGCACTCATTTTGTATGAAATGAACTACAAATATAAGACTCATATTTTTTTCTATAAATATCTATAACATTTCACTTTTATTTTTTTCCTTTATTTGTGATGTAAGTTCTGCCTTTATGCCAAGTTTTGTAATTGTAGATCCGCGAGAAGTACTTTATAGATTTTGATTACTCGGCGAATTACAAATAAAATGCAGCAAAATCGATACACAAATCCTCATAGTAATAGCATTGACTTAAGAAGCTTGAATTTTTCCTTCAAGGGACTATAGATCTACATAGTTGATATTAACACTTTGCCGACCGGTGACATCTACCTGTTCTTACCGTGGCAAACTGTTGATGCCCAGTGACGAATGAACTCGTCATTATATTTTTATTATTATTTTCTTTTAATATATCTCTAATATTATAGTCAATATAAATTATTGTTGAAAAGATGAAAGATGACCACCACAACAACAAACTGGCGGACTACATATTTCTTCAACCACACTCGATAAGGCTACCAAATGAAAGGGCTCGATTAGAAGAATTCAAACTATGAAATAAATTCAAGATAGCCACCATAACAAAATGATGGACTATATATTCCTTAAATAACTCACAATATGGGTACCAAATAAAAGGGCTTTACTAGAAGAACTTTACAGCATATTATGAAATAATCCAAGATGGTCGCCAAAACAAAGTGGTGGACTACATATTTCTTAAATCACCCTCGATATGGACATTTTGTTGGGACGGCCATCTTGGATTAAATCCATAGTATGCTGGTTTCTTCTTCTAAAGCCCTTTCATTTATAAATATATAGTCCGCTCTTATATTGCGGTGGCCATCTAGGATTCATGTCAGTGAGCTGTATTCTTCGATCTTCATACATATCTACAACCCATAATACATAAAAGTATTATAAATATAATTGGATTTTTTTTAACTGACAAACAAATAAGTTTGTATAAAGGAAATATTATAATTACAAAAGTTTATTAGTTTCTACCAGAGATTATAACAATATGATAAAATTATAAATCCTAACCGAGGTTTGTTTATTGTTTTATATGAAAGTGACATTGATAGAGAAAGTCTTGTTAGTATTGGCGTAGGTTACAGGTTCATTGCCTGGCTTGGGTAATTATTTACGTAATATACACGATACGTTGGATATTTGCATATTTTAGACTTTAGGTGGGATATATTTTGATTTTCTTTAAAATATTTGCACGTCTCTGCACTGTCAAGACAACGCGCCGCGTTGGGTACCACCAGCCAACATGCAATGTTCTGGATTCGAGGAGACATCAGTATCTTGCCACTAGGCCTGTCCTGATATGTGCGGGATACAGCGTAAAGCTAAAAGATATATACCAGTTAAGGAAATAACTAATATTTGAACTAATTTTAAACATTTGGTACATTCACGTAAATGATAATATCGTTATCATATTTTATTAGCATTGTCTCAGTTTGGTTTCTGTATTTAAACGAGTAGTTTAAATATATAGGCAAATTATTTAATTATGTCATATCTTATAATACTTGACACTCTGTTGTCAAATGTGAGAAAATTCTCCATATTATGAAAATAATCTAGATGGACTGATTAAGTATAAAAGTTTTGTTGTAATTTTTTTTTAAGTTTAACCCTTCATCCTATGAAAGCTATTAGTTTTGGGTTCAATTCCTGATTGAGGCATGATTTGCTTTTGTACTATAAAATATTAGTAGAACATGAACAAGTTTTCAATCAGAATCAAATATTCTTTCTAGAATTAGGCCATTACAAGCATTTTTGAATCGTCAAGTTAAATAGAAATGTCAGTAGTGTCAGTTCTACAAGAAGCTAACGCCGGCTCGGAAAACAGTTTTACTGGCATGAGCCGGCAAGAAATTCAACAGTTGCTATTTTCAAAATATAATTTACAAAAGATAGAGAAAGACCGAAAAGGTATTTTAAGGGTCAATTAATCGACGCAGACAAACCTGAGGGCCCCAATTAGTTGTTTTATAAATTGAAATATGCAGAAATTAGACACCAACATATGAATAAAATTACAATTTTAATTGTAAATGGGGCTAGGTACTATTTTTATATTATATTGATTTCTCCGCAAATCGCGGCGTTAAGTTCAGCTACGCTGCAAGTAAGATCTATTTTTTTTAAAGCTGCTAGTTCAAGTGAAGTATCACATGAAAGGGCTGCGGTTAAGCTAAACCTGAATTTTAGAGAAACCTCAAGACCTGCAATTTCTTACGGAACCCTCTGTGACTCGCGCTTGTCCGGTTTTTTTTAATTAAAACTTTTTTTATTATATTGGACTATCTTGAATTATTACTATTCATTTTTATTATTATGTTGTTAGTTGGTTCAAAAATAATAGTATTACAGTTTATACCCGAAATTTATTAATTATTATTAATGTTACATGCAAAATATTTTGAGGAAAAAATGTTAATACCTTTCTAAATTATTATCAAAGCTTTAAGTAAATATAGCAACAAATTATTCCATGCAAGAAATGTTTCTTATCTCTTACATTAAACGTGCAAATATATGTCATCATATTACATTACAATATGTTAAAATAATAACAATTTATGTTTTTTCATTATTAAATGTAAATAAAATATATAAAAAAAAATCAATACATAAAAGATTTCAAGTGAAGTAGTCGTTGTGTGCTTTTTTTTAAATATATCAAAAATACATTTTGAAAGAAATGAAGAAAAAACAGAATGCAATATCAGCAAGGATGTCACGGTGAAAATGAAGAAAAACGTGCTCAGCTGGTTTAGGCACGTGGAACGAATCGGTGATGACAGAATGGCGAAAAAGTATTATGCCGGTAAAGTGAGTGGTAAGTGAGGTAGGGGAAGACCTCGGTAGACCTTTGAAAATACAGTATCGGAGAAACTGGAGGCAGGTCACGTAAAAAGCATGGGGAACCCCCGGAGGGCATGTATGAAGAGGTTGATGACAGTGGACCAAGCGAAAGAGATATACAGGGACTGTAGCATTTAGCGCTCCATTCTCTCTGACTACTCCGCTAGGGATACAGAGTGAAGCTAGATTAGATTAAATTAGATTATCAAAAATAATTTAAAATATATGAAATTATAAGGTGAGATTTAATCGTCTAAAGTGATGTTGAAAAATCCCGCATTTTTTTTAAATGTCGCCTTCCGACGTATAAGCTGGCTCAACATGTCGCAAAAGTACTTTCTCCATTGCGTGGCCACGCAACATCTTATGTCAGGGATTCTTACCATTTTGTTAGCGGACTGAAAGATCTTAAGTTAGCTAACAATAAAACCATGGTCAGTTTTGATGTCCAGTCGCTGTTCACCAGTATTCCCGTTAAGGACTGCATCAGGATTGTCAAGAGGAAGCTAGAGGATAACAATATGCCTATAGAATATCTTGAACTTTTGGAACATTGCCTCACATTTGGATATCTTATGTTCAATCAAGAGTTCTATTTACAAATAGATGGCATTGCTATGGGTTCGCCTGTGTCCCCGGCAATAGCAGATATATACATGGAGGATTTTGAGGAGATGGCTTTTAGCTCTGCACCCTGTTTACCTAGGATATATAAGCGATAAGGAGATGACACTTTTACCATTTTATCTACGGACAATATTTATCTATTCCTAAACGACCTCAATTTTAATAATGACAATATTAAATTTACAATAGAATTACAGGCAAATAATTCCCTAGCTTTCCTTGATGTTTTAGTCATAAGAAATCTCAATGGCACAATAGGCCAAACAGTATATAGGAAACCCACGCACACCAATAGATACCTCAATGTTGAATCTCACCATCACCCTATACAGTTATCTACCGTTGGCAAAACTTTGTTTCAGAGAGCCCACCACCTCTGCGACGCTGAACACCTAGAGGACGAGCTTCGCCAGGTGAAGCCGCCGTCATCAGAACGAGCTGCCAGTTCCCCGCCAGCGTTGTCAGAAGACCAACAAGCCACCCACAGTAGAGAGACAGCCGGCACTTCTACCATATGTGAATGGGGGTTACAGACAGGATTGGCAACATCTTAAGAAGAGCTTCCATAAAATCCATATTCAAGCCTAACAAGAAACTGAGCCAATTCTTGAGACCAGTGAAAAGTAATATTCCTCTACAGAAAGCAGGTGTATAGAAACTAGTTTGTGACTGTGGCTTATCATACATCGGTCAAACAAAGAGAAGCATCGGTGTTAGGGTAAAGGAACACATCTCCGATATCAAGAATGGGCATGTATCGAAGTCAGCTGTGTGTGAGCATACTGTGGATAAACCCAGCCACTACATTAGGTTTGATAAACCCCAAATCCTCGCCAAGGAAAACAGATACATTCCTAGAATTATCCGCGAGGCTATTGAAATACAAAAACATCCAATTTAATAGAGAGGATGGCTGGAAACTTTCTACCATCTGGGACCCACTCATAAAATCTTTGAAGTCTCAAACCCACCATACCAGAGGGCAAGATACAGTTAGCTCATTCTGCAAGAATCCAGGGCAGTACGCGAGGAAATTAAGAAATCGTTGGCGGTAGTTTGATATAATAATTATATCAACTGACAGAAAACGCGAATATACGCGACAGAAAACGCGTAAACCCGATTAATCCGGTTAAAATCTCATTCTCTCTCATTTAAAATACTAATGAACTCTACTGTAATGTACTGAATTATAATAGTCTTAAACTATTATATTTTCACATACATTTTTTTAGCTTAACGCTGTGTCCCGTACATTGCAGGGTCGGCAGAGGGAACCTGGGAAGATAGTAAGATGCTCCGTTCCCATTAAGACATTTCCGTTCCCTACTTTTCGCCGAATTCAGGAGGCATTGCTTATAGTGTGGCGAATCTTCACATACGTATTTCCTTAATTTTGTATGATAAGAAGAGAGATATGTTATCTCTTATGACATTCTTTATTTAATATTATTTAGATACTAGCGGCCCCCGTGCGGCTACGCTCGCTCGAAATATACGAATGTTTATTTAAGAAAAATCCGGCCAAGCGTGAGTCTGACTCAGTCCGCCGATGGTTTCTTACTGACTTCAGGATTGTGATTGGAATACCTTATAGGATTTGATGATGTAGCGAATAAAATTTGCACATACACGTATACACTTATTTAGTATGAAAGGACCTACAAATATAAATTTGTAATGATTTTTTCTTTGCAATACTAATATTTTTTTACTTTTCGGATCTTTTCCTTCATTTGTAAGATCTTATTTTGTCCTAAATTTTAAACTGTAGGTCTACGTGAAGTACACTATAGGTTTTGATAGCGCGATATAAAATGAAGCAAAAATAATACATGGATTCTCCTATCTTTTGACAGCGTTATATTAGAAACTTAATTTCTGTGCTCTACGGAACTGTTAACTCAAGTAAACATTTAAATATTTAATTTCCTCGAGTGGGGATCGAACACACAACGAGTCGCGTTTATAGTCACACTTTTTGCTACTGCGCCACGACGGCCTCATTAAGTAACTTAAGTCGCTTGGGAATTTATTTGATCTTGCTTGCAAAATTTGTTGTATTTAAGGAAAATTATTCAGTTATACGGTATTTAGGTAGCAAGCGCAGTTTATCCCGCGTAAGCTCCGATCCCGATTCCAAATTCTGAAATCTCGATGTTTTTTATCATCATACAAATTGAAAGCTAAAGATTCAGCCAATTCAGTAAAACAGTTGTATAAAACAACCGTATAGCACTTAGCCAATTTTTCGAAAAACGTTTTTTAAATTGATATAACTTTTTTATTTATGAACGATTGTAATAGAATTATATCCTATATTTCACGGAAACTTATCAGAATCCAATTGTAAAAACCGCATTTAAATAATAGATAAACACAAAAAAATTAAACTATTTGTTTTGGGTACTATTACATTAATAAAATAAAAAAATATTATTGGGGGCCCCCAATAACACTTTTTTTTGGAAGTCTTCCATGTACATGGAACATGACATGACACCGTTTTGTTACAATTTTATTATAAGTATAGATCATGAATTGAAAAAATTCCAGCCTCACAGTCCCCGGTGTATCCCGCATACAGCAGAGCAGCTATAGAAAACCTAATATTAAGACTCCGTTACCCACTTTCCAGCGCTCGAGGGCATTGCGTGTTGAGTTGTGGAACTCAACCTCGTGGTTTGCGTTATGAACCCACAACCATTTACAGTCACATTATTGTAAATGGTTCACTACGCCGCGACGGCTTACAGAGGAAACCTAATGTTAAGATACTCCGGACTCTATTTTCCGCCGAATTCTGGATACAGTGCGTGTTGACTTGTTGAGTGACGGAACTACGCCGTGCTTTGCAGTGACACCAGAGCGATTTCATTTCTTACAGTGATTTCATTTCCTGGAGTGGGAATCGAAACCACAAACTGTAACGTTTACAGTGACACACAGGGTCACTGTGTCACGATTGGCCTCAACACGGCCAAATACAGGAAAAAATCTTACTTTTTAATAAATTATTGATACATTTCGCGGGCTTACATTTCGTTTATGCATCGTTTTGCATCGTTTTGAGGTACGGAATCCTTGTATTTTTCTTTCCCAAGTGTTGAAAAACACTTTAAAAATGTTATAAAATCACCTATTTTCACATCACTTCGTTCGCCCGGAAGTTCGAAGCGGAAAAAAATAAATTAAATTCTAGAGCGGTGACATAGTCAGATTATACGCAGTATAATAGTTGGTTCGATTGTCAGTCGGAGAAACGATAATATTTAAATTATTTTTATTATCCCTTTGTGATAATGATAAGATGAAACGTTGCGCTGAATTATGCCTAAAACTAGTGTCTTGAATTTCGAGGAAAAACGGAATGCGAAGTGATTAGACACTAGATTCACTCTGCATACTCTGCAACGTGAAAAAAATCATGCACGTAAATTTACTGTAATGTTCTCCCAATTGACAACTGAACACAAAAACATTCTGAAATTTAATGATGTGTTTCATATAAAAAGGTCTTGAACCTTGACTTTTGCGTTTCTTCCGGTAACTGCATAAATGTTGTTATAACTGATAATGTTATTTGTAGGGTTCTTACACTCAGCAGTTAATAAATAATTAATTTATATATAGACTTTTATCAACACTACATCTTTGTTTCTTTAAATATAATATTAATAATATATAATATAACACTCTATATTATAGTTAATTATATTATTATTATCCCAGGGTCCCTAGAACTACGTCACTTTAGCAAAGTTGAAATTTTGAGGATCGATAGTCTAATATATAGTTAGACAGCATGCGTACTTACCAACTTGAAAGTGGTCGTTCTGGGGGCCCTGGACTCTTGGGCCAATAGGTGTTTTCTAAATTATAATTTATATATATTTTAATTTATATTATATTTGTTACTTAAACAGGTTAAAAAATAATGCGTGGTTAGTGCGAGTTAGACTCCCACACCGTGGGTTCCGTGCCACTTTCATGATTGTAGCTCAACGGGAAGTACAACTTATGTTGACAAACTTAGTTTGTGATTTTTTTTTTCTATTTTACATATTCTATTTCTATAAATTTTCACTTTTAATATATTCTTTTAATATACACTTTCAATATATGCTTTTATTTCTATTGTCTCACTACGTGAAGTAGGTATCAGATAGGTTTTGATTACGCGGCAAATTTCATATGAAATGCAGTAAAAATGCTCGTAACTTATGATTGATTGATGTAGAATTGTATACGCTTAGTTTATACTGTGCTTCGATCGCAGGAAGATCTGAATTTTTGGTATTAATTTCAGCTTGATATCTCCACCTGGTGCTGACAGATGGACAGGAGCGCAATGCTGTAAAAGATATTGTGGTGGAAAATTTTCCTTTTAAGGATCGCCCATAGCCGGATTTTATTGCTTTGTTTCTTATTATAGTCTTGGTGTGATTTAGCAACAATTCCTCGAGCCATTTTTCCAAATTAAAAAACACTACATTATTTACTAATGATGAAACATCGATAAAAAAGGAAAAAATGTAATTATTTTCTATTTTTTTTAATTTTTTACCACTTTTATTAATATATCAAATATTTGCAGTCCTGAGAAGAAAACACGTAGATTTTTATAGATTTAGTTTTTATTTCATTACGTTTAACATGCAAGTGTTATACTAAATATAAAAGGTAAACTTCCGAGTCTAGAGCTAACTTAATAATTTGATAATATCCTACAGATAGTAAGGTAGAAAGAGGGTACATGGGAACCTAGTGTTAAGACACTACTGTTTCCCACTTTCTGCTAAATTCTTGAGCCATTGCGTAGTGGAATTTAACGCTGCTCTTTGCTTCGTTACTAGAGCGAGCGAAAAGAAAATATTATGTATTTCATTCCCGCAAATGGGAATCGAACATACCGTCGTTGCGTTTAGAGTCGCATGCTTGTGCCCCTGCGCCACGACGGCCTCACATTTTAGTGTCTTTGTAAAAATAACCGATAATGCTATGTAAAATATAAAAAAAGGATTTTGAAGTGAAAATACTTTTTTAGTTTTTGAAAATAAGGCTTCAGAATTAAATGACAATTGTTTAGATGAACATGACAGTTGAACATTCGTATTCTACTTTGGTGACTAAAAAGTCAAGGAAAAACCGGTCAAGTACGAGTTGGATATAAATGGTCTTGACCAAAAAAGTGATCCTATAAGGGTTCCGTTTTTTCCTTTTGAGGTACAAATCCTTAAAAACACATTGAAAATCGTGGAAGGAAGAGTCTCGATGCTGTGTTTGCTCTATCCTGCTATATGCGGGATACAGCGTGAAATTGAAAAAAATATTTACTGGATTGCTCGTTAAAACTGGAAACAATCAGCATGTACTATTTATAATACAAACATGCCAAGAGTGTTAAAGTTAATTCTTTATTTACTTTATTTATATTTCCTTTACTGGTATTTCATCATCTCTATAGCAACTAAAACTAAATAATACCAGAATAAACAATATTACGATGGCTTTAAAAATAGACGAGATACGCTAATAAATTAGAATCTAAGATTGCTGATTTCATTTTTTTTAGATCATATTTTAAATACCGTAATCTCTTGTAGTATTCGATTGTATCCATTTAAAAATTCGTTTATAAGACAATGCATAAGTTTTTGAAAAGAAATTTGTGTGACAAAAGTTAATGATTTATAAAGAAAACATGGCGATCACACAATGACCGATCGACCTAGTCGGTTTCCAGGAGGCGCGGGTTCGAGTCCCGCTACGTCCAAATTTTTATACGTTTTCTATATAAGTACCTTTCTTTCCTAAGTGTGGAATAACATTTTAAAAAATGTTAAAAATCAACACACAATGCCCTGAGACATTGTGTGTTGGCGGAGAGTGGGGAACCGAAGTGTCTTAATGGAAAACGAAGTGTCTTAACACTAGGTTTCCGGATACCCTCGCCGTACATATCCTTAATTTGAAAACTACCGTAGCGGTACAAGATTTGAGTTGTACACCAAAATCCGTTGTCTGTATTTTTAGGTGGAGATTCAGCTCTTATTGTCACAGTGTGCTTGTCAAACTAAAGAATTTAATGTAATTTATTACAACTAGTAGCCCAGTATTTAGTCCAGGTGTTTAGCCCATATTTGGAATGATATCGTTAGATTATTTTAGATTAAAGATTAACTAACCCGTGATGGTTGTGAGACATCAATTTTCTAAATCTTTTATCTTATCTTCCTTTTTTATCTATTATCTACAACGATAGTTTCAATACATTGGATATTGAATGCGCAAGGCCGCGGAAACCTTGCCTTGGAAATTAAAATAATTTCATTACCCCGAATGGGCACCGAACCTGTGACCATGACGTTAACCTTCAATACTATCTTACTGGTCCATTTTTTCTCTTTAGATAAGATTTTCAAATACGTTGAAGAACTTGTGATGCGCTTGCGAAATCGTCCGCTTAAAAGTGATATACTCGTAATTTTTTAATTATGAACCAATTGGAATAAAACATACACCAAATGTTAAGAGAAGTTCACCAGAATAAAATATTGAAAACTGTATTTACATCGGTTAAGCCGTTTCTGAGATTCATGCACAGGCGCATATACAAAGATTTTAAAATATGTCATTGTTTTAAGTTCTATCGTGTTAATAAATGCCCTGAATAATATTTTTCTGGCATGTCTTCCATATATTTATATTTATTCTATAACCAAAAGGTTATAGGCAATTTATTACTATTATTAATCGTGTCTCACGTGCACACATCAATCATATATATAAACTAAAACTGATAAACCGTTAACAACCGTTGTTCCACGATTTTTCACCGATTTCGAATAAAATGAGGTTATCAGTTTAACATCTATATATGTAATGTTATTGAAATTGGTTAGTATTTGAATATAACTATATGGTAAGTAGTCTTAGTCTTGAGGCCAGTCGTGCCGTGGCCAGACTGTAAAGCGGCAAGTTGTGGGTTCGATCCCCACTCGAAGAAATTCTAGATTTAATATTTACATTTCCTCACCCTGGTACCGAGGCAAAGCAAGGTGTTGAGTTCCGCCTAACACGTACCTAATGCCGGGATTCGGTGGAAAGTGGGGAACGGAACTAACAACCTGTTACGACAGTCACACACTTGTACCCCTGCGCCACGACTGGCCGCTTCTGTCTCTAGTTTCTTCTCTTATACAATTTGCTGACATATTATAATTTGATGTTTTCAAAAAAAAACTGTTTTATATAAAATGAATATTAAAATTTAATTTAAATATATTGAACTAGTTTGTAAACAAATACGATTAGCATATACAATTTATAGGATTGAATCTATGTACATAAGCATATAGATGACAGTTTTGACCCTAATAATTTTAGTTTGTCCGCATATAAAATTAAAGTTTAAGAGATGAGTAATTTTTTCTATCTACTCCGAATAACAAGTCTTTAGTGGCGGAACTCAACGCCGCACTTCGCTTTATCAGAGCAGGGAAATAAAAACGAATATATTATTATTTGGCAGTTTATCACTTATAATTAAGTTAAATAATCAGTTTCGATTTAATTTTCGTTATAGGCAATAATAATTTCTATAGTAATACTGTAGAAATTAATTTATAATTAAAAAAAAAATAAGAAACATGCCTATTTAATTTTCATTTGCCACCATTTAGAAAATTTATATAGCCTTTTGTCACTTGACGAATTTAACGACTCTTTTTATGTGTCAAAAGCAGTCCAGCTATTTAAGTTGTGGGCGTGCTGAGGAAATGGACATACCCACTACATTACTAATTTTTTTTCCAACTTCACGCTATATATACGGTATCCCACATATATATACGGCAGAGTTGATAGAGATAACCAATTTTTTATTTTTTGAGGCCGGTCGTGGCGCAGTTGCACAGGGTGTGACTGTAAAAACCGACTGGTTGTGGGTTCGATCCCCACTCGAGGAGATGAAATATTTACTTAAATTTATATTTCCATTTCTTCGCTCTGGTGTC
>DWMY01000643.1:0-21326 GCA_018249775.1 Heliconius hecalesia formosus | reverse complement strand
GTCATTTGTAACAAAAATGTTATGTACGAATGTAATTTGTATTGAAATAAGATGAAAATATACGCGCCATATAAAATAATCCAAGATGGCTGATTTCTGTCATAATAATTCATTTATTATAACAGTCGTCTTGGTTATGTTTCATTTATTATTCTAATATGAAATTATAAATAAGTTTACAAAGTGAACTGATATATGAATCTCCTATATCGGAAATCGATCCGAATATTAAGGAATAACATTTAATTATTATTGCCAATTAATGTTATGTTTTTTTTTTACGTTTATTCTTTTTGTTTATTTTGTTAATCTTGTTATTTGTCTATATTATAAGTAACTCCAGTACATTCTAGATCTGTGGTTTATTTTTTTAGGTACAATATATATAAATATTTTGTTTTTTCTCAAGTGTACGTCGCAACTATGTGTTCTGGACTCTTCCAAAGAACGAATCTCGATTTTTTTAATTTAATTTTAAGTCAATAAGGAGTTGTATATTTTATTGATTATTACAATATATTTTTTTATATTTTATTCGTTGTATATAACTGTAGAATAGTGTTTTTATAATCTGTGCATTCCCAGAATGTAGAATAAGTTTGCTTTAATAATTGTAGGTGGTATTATATGATCGAATATTAAGGTTTTACATATATAAATTCATTTATTGAGATTGTCGTAACTCAGCAGCACACCGTGTTACTGTAAACACGACGGTTGTGGGTTCGATTCTCACTAGGGGAAATGAATTATTTTTATTTATTGCCAAATTGGGTATTGCTTGGTTGGGGAGCGTAAGTGTCTTAAAACTTGGCTCCCTCTGCCTTCCCTGATATGTGCGAGATGCAGCATGAAGCTAATAAAATATTAATTCATTAGTATATTAATATGGCATGTATAGTATTGAATCACGTGATTGTATTGAAAATTTTGATAACGTATGGTCTTATGCCCGTAGACATATTAATTTATGTATATTTTGGTATGTAATGTATTGCGTGACTTATGTTAGAGTAAGTTCTAAGTGATTTGAATTATTTTGTACTAAAAAGCTATATTTTAATGTAAGCTATGGATTAACTATCTGGTGCAACATTTCTTTTAATAGATAAGGTCTATGACATCGATAAATGTTCCTTCCATTGTTTAGTTCACCTATAAAATTTAGCAAGAAGTAAGAACATACAACACAAATAAAGGAAAGATTAATACAAATATTATTGAGGCCTGTCGTGGCGCAGCGGCACGAAGTGTGACTGTAAAACCGACTGGTTGTGGGCTTGATCTTCACTCGAGGAGATCGAACACACAACTGAAATATTTACTAAAATTTATATTTCCATTTCTTCGCTCTGGTGTCGAGGCTAAGCGCGGCGTTGAGTTCTGCCACTCAACACGCAATGCCTCCAGAATTCGGCAGAAAGTGGGGGAATGGAGTGTCTTAACACTAGGTTCCCTCTGCCTACCCTGCTGTGTGCGGGATACAGCGTGAAGCAATTTTTTTTAATTTTTTTTTAATAAAAATATTAATAAAAGAAAAATGACTAATGAAAATTAGTAATGCAAAAGAAACTGATTTTAAAGTTTTTATATACGAAGTTAGTTAATTTTATATAGAGTTATTTTTTTTTATTTGTAGCTTTTTTTAAAATCACTGAGTGCACAGCTCGCTTAAGCTTATCAACTTTTATAAGTTGTAATTCTCGTTGACCTGCAATCTTTAAATTGATACGGAACCCTCGACGAGAGTCCAACTCGCGCTTGATCGGCTTTTTTGTTAAACTTCTTCGAATAACTCGAATATGGCTTACTGACTTCTAATAAATAGGCGCCGGATAATTTTAAAAAACTATGGACATTTCAAATTGAGTTTTTTTTAGAAACACTTAAATGTTTTATTAATTTGTTTCATTATTTAACCAAATTTATTAATTGAACTAAGATCAACTTAGACTACACGCCTCTTTCAGTCAGATAATCTGACAAAAATAATAAATATAAATCTTAATTAAAACAATTCTTAATTATATAATACGTATCGGTAAAAAATAAAAGGGATTATATACTAAAATAAAATTTGGATTTACTTTTATGCGATAAATGTCAGAACATCCCAGACGGATGGCAGCCCTGATTTAGAATATTATTTTGGATAAGTAATATTCACCAGAATTTAGAGTATTATTTATACAAATAAGAACATTTAAAGGCGGTATTATATACTGCCGCCTAATACTACTTTTTTAATAATTACTTTCATGTTCTAATGATATTATCGCTTTAAAGACGATATCAATACCTTGAAAACTACCACACTTTTTAATAAAAGTTTATCAAAGTATATACTTTAAATTGATATAACTTTTTTATTTATGAACCAATTACATTTCTTACTCTTATTATAATTAAACACTACATGTTAAGGGAAGCTTGCCAAAATACAAAAGAGAAGACTGCATTTAATAGCTTAAGTCGTTTCTGAGAAGCGCAGACGCACAGACAAACAAACAATTTTAAAATATCATTAATTCTGTTACATTGATAAATTCCACCAAATTAAAGGTATAAGATTTTCTCATTTTTTCTGTCATATATAGACAATGTTTTGTTACAATTTTATTACATGTACCTATAGATTTTAATTTCTTAAATGTTATATATAGCTTTTTATTACAAAAAATACATAATATCGCTGACTAAGCCTAACATATAAAAGTTTGTAAGTGTTATTTTATGAAATAATTGTTATTTTTTTTTATTTCTAGATTGTTAGTTGTCAAATTGTCGGTCTAATTGTAAAAAAATGTTGTATTAATAATACAACTTTATTTTAAGACCGTTTTAACTCGAAATGTTATAAATAATATTTGTTGCGTTATTACATTCTGTATTCTTTTGTATTTCTTCTTTATTATATATTTTTGAAAATAATAATAATTTTAATATAATAGTTTTAAACATTCAATACAAATTGTAATGATACTTACGATATATTATGGATACGGTTTTTCTTTTTATTAATTGACTCTGATTATGATGGGCTATTTAAATCCCATATTTTTTTCCAGTATTTGTTCGTAGATTTGTATGTAGACTTTTTTTATACGAGTGTCTAGTTACCTTTTAGTGTGGGTAGTGCCACAATGGATATTTCATCATTTTCTAAGAAAACAATATGGTTGACATATTAAAGTAAATTTCTATGAAACTTATTCATCTAAATGTCCTATTCCTGTATTAGTTTAAATAAAAAAAATGTATTATACAGGTAATATTGTAAAGTATGATAGAATTTGTTTACTGGTCCATTTGATTAAAATTGATTGTTCATTTGTTTATATATTAACTATCAGCCATTGTTTTTTTGTGTGTTATCAAATATAATCATTGTAGCACTACCTCACGAACAAACGATGGAAGCTTAGAAAGTGCTATCAATAGATTTATATGTAACTATACTATTGAACTGTTTCCATATCAATAGTGAATATAGCGAAATTAATGTATCTCCTAAAGTATCGATAATCTTGTAATCTCTTAGCATTTCTATGGTAAATTTAATATTCCTCTGTATACTATTTACTATTGGTAATTTTTGTACTTGCGTATGTATGTTATATCTGATAATATGCTTCATTATATTTGATTGCCTTAAATTATGCATTATATATATATATATATATATATATACACAGCAGTATGTCGATTATTTGATATTAAATTTTACAGTTTCGGTACTATCAGGACTACTTTCCGGGTACGTTTATGTGAGTGACATTTGATTAAAAGACATACAATATTATCGAATAAGTGAAAGTATTGATCGATTTTGTTCCATAATTTAGGTCGTTCAAATTTATTTTTCATATATTCGAATATCCGTATACGGGTATTCTTATCTCGGATTCGTTTGTCCGAATGCATAAGCAGTTAGCACAACAATTGGTGTAGTTGATAGGCTTTCTACTCATTTTTCTTATTATTTTTTATTGTACTTGGAACAAGTTTATTTTATATATATGTTTTTATTGTAATTAATTACTTTATGTTATCATGCCGTAATTTGAAACTATTAACTTGTCTATTTTCACACACAAGTTAACAATTAGTGCTTAAAACGCTTCGTTAAATAACTTAATCAATAAAAAATTTTTCAACCTGACTCAATAAATCCAAAAATAAATACAATTTCACCACTGAGTCGTATGGGTGTAGTATAATTAAACAATATCCAAATATTCAGGGCAATCAAATAACAATGAAGCATGTCGGCCCCGCGTTATAAAACACACCTAACAAATTATATAACGTTGCCACGGAATTGACATTAACGGTAAGCATTGAGGTGGAGTCCGATTAACAACATGCTATACAGAAAGTGTCAGCACCACTTTAAACCACAGTTTTAACTACTCTATAGAAGTTTAATACAATTAAAAAATATATTTTTTTCCAAAATTGAAGAAGTGATTTTTTTCAAACAAAATAAACAATAAAATTATTGGTGTAATATAAAACCCTATTTGTCAAGAACAACGCACGCACACATAAACCTATCAAATGGAAACCGCTGCATACGCCTCATTCCGAAATCGAGTCGTAGGTATTGGCGGCAAAGTTCAAAGTTGATAAACCTTTAGTAGTATTTTTGTAGTAGTATGTGTTTACGTTATTGGTATGTATGCGCAATTGCGTCACACGAAATACAGGTAAGGATAAACATCGTGAAATGAAAGAAAATCCTACGTCTAAACTGTTGAGGTATCTTGATTAATTTCTTTAGGTATGGGTTTAAGATATTTTACCCTATATGCTGTTCCCGTAAAAGGAGCGCTGACACTCCACCCTGTATATTTATTTTAAGATTGTATGTTTTTTTTAAATATTTTTTTAAAAGAACGCTTGAACATTTCGCCTCTGTTAGATTGTTAAGTTGGTTTGATTGCTTCACTTAAGACACGGTATGTAGGTCGATTTTTTTTTGTACTGACTTTAATATGAAGGTGTATTTTAACAAATCAATTAAACAAAAAAATTTAAGAAAACAAAAAAAAAAATTTAAATATATGATTTTGCTATCAGTACAAGAGGCCAAAAAGCAGTATAAATCGGTCTAGGTCAAACAAAAAAATATGCTGCGCTTGACGACTCACGTTAATTTACACTGTATATGAACACTTACAGAAATGCAAAGCTCAGCCTAGACTGTCTATAAATAAATAAATTTTTTGAAAAGAATTTATTTGAAAATAAATAAACTGAAAACTGCATTCTGTATGTTGTGGCTGGTCAGTATAGTCGACGCATTTCAGTCAGTATAGTCGGAGTCATAATAAACGAATTCCACAGTAATTGAAGTGTACTTGAATACAATGGAAGTATGAAATGTCTATTTATATGTTGAATAATATCTTTAATTCTTTGAACGCTTTTACTATATTAAATTAATTTGAACTTAAAATAGTTTTTACGATCGTCCATTGTTATTATTGTAATTTTGAAGATGATTTACTTTTTCGTTATTTCGTCATATTTACGTTTAGCGAGATTTTTAAAGAGCACAAGAGTGTAGTATTATGTCACTCAGTTCTCCTTAATGAACGGAATTTGGTTTTCTCGGTCTGACCTCAATTGGAACCTTGGCTGGTGTGTTTTATAACCCGAGGTCTTCTACGTCTTTTCCCACATTAGATATCTGATGGCACAACCAATGGTAGCAACTGCCTATTTCTGATATTTTTCTACGTACATATTGTATATGACAATTTAAGTTACATTTACATTTTTTTTATTATACTTTATTGACAAAGCAACAGCGAATTTTTTGATAGACAGTTCAATGCGCACATTCTTGTAACTCTCTTCCTTTCACGGAATTTACCTAAACCGCCTGATTACATCAGATTTTACTAATTACTATTTGTACATTAGGCTCTAGTTTCACTTATAGTTACGGTTTTATTTTAATATATAAAAAATGAAATATGTATTCAATTACGGAAAACCTCAAAAGTGAAGTTAAATATGATAAATAGCTTTCTAATTTATTTTTGTTCAAAAGCTTACTTTCAGTTTGAATATATGATTTTGTATATTACATTTTTGTTATTACCTACTAATTTTATTTGCCTTTTAATGATTGTAAATGATAATTAAAATATTTTAATATTTACCAATAAATTTACGACTACAATGGCAGGATAGGAGGGAAAGGAGGAATGCATATTTTCAATTATAATGATTTTTAAAAACATTTGTACATGTACATTTTCAATTATAATGCATATTTTCAATTATAATGATTTTTAAAAACATTTGTACATCGACATTTGTACATGGTATTTGATACATTTTGGTTAGTTTTCATTTCTTTTAAGCATTTTACACCCCCTTTGCTGAAGTTCTTTTAATTAAAACATCCTGTATGCCGCCCTGTATTATTATTTTTGAATCATTAATTTATTCGCTTTATACGAGCGACGTTAATTTTTTAACATATGAACAAGACTCTTTAGATTTTCCGTAGTTATTCTCAGTTGATATTATTGTTCGACGACTAAAACTTACATATCATTCACCTTACATTTAAGATTTCGGTCTCTTGAATCACGTGATTTTTTGTTTTTTTTTTAAACATTCGAATGCTTTGAGGCTGTTTGACAAGTTTGTTAGTTTCTCGTGATACTTATATTATAGTATTTGTTATCTTTATAAATATTGGTTACTTATCGATACGGAGAATGTCACATCACTATTCATTTCTTATATTTGTTTCTGGATAAATATGCCTCAGTAAATTCAGTTTTTGATTGCTTATTTTAAAGAAAACTCATGCGGCTTATATTAATGAATTGTGACACGACCTTTGTCGATATAACCATTTTGTAATCCATGTTATCATGTTAAGTGTGACCCATTGGTATGTGTGATATCATCGATATTTAGATCTGTCATTAATCATTAAACAACGAAGAAAATATGATTTTTTCTTAGACTCCTCTAGAATGTAAGAAACTTAGTGATATTTTCTCACACCTCAAAACCTTTCCTTCCTCAAAAGAGAAAAGTGTGGACTTACATTTAAGTAACCAAGAAGTGAGACAGTACAAACAGAGGAAAAAAAAAATCGGAAATTGTTATATCATGAATAAAAATATTTTTTATATTTATAGTTAATTTCATACAAAATTGGTGTATACACAGTAAACTTAAACTTAATCAACGATCGTAGATATAATCATGAAATTGATTCCGAACCATAGGTGGGTGAGTCCAACTCGCACCTGACTGGATTTTTATGTCACGCAATTCTAGGAGCTACGGTACTACGGCCTTTATTCGAATTGCACTGTTTGCTTTTTGCTGAACTATGCTATTTTGACAGCTGAAAATAAAACAATATGATTTTAAAGAAGGAAGTAATTGTTTAGCATGCAAGACAAATACAGAAAAACGGCATTGTGGGCTCAGTTCATAATTGGTGGGAGGTATATTGTATAGTATCTTTTTCATGGTATATTGTATTTTACAAATTAGGCCAACCACAATATTGATTATCTGTTCACAATATGTTATATGTAATTTCATTGTCATCGGAACTGACGTCATTGTCCAAATCTCAGCTCAATCGTACACTGAGAAGTGGGTCAAATTGAGCTTGCAAGATTTCATGTACACTAACAAATATACTAACGCGGCAAGTTAAATAAAAGATTGTAATTGTTATACAATATATACAGGATGGAAGTGACTGATACTTCCACCTGCATACCCATGCTTCAGACATTCCGAGATATTTATAAGTCTCACCTTCACCAAGGACTCTGAAGGAAAGACAATGTGAAATTCAAATATTATCAGATCTTATCACGCTCCCCCGCACTACATGCATGCTCGCACATTTACCGACGCCACATTTCATCCTTATATTACTACTAAAAGTTTGAGAAACCGCTAGTAGCCGCATAAGATCAGGTTGTTTTGACGCAAATAATTTTCGATCATCTATGCAGCAAGTGAAATATGACCTTAACGAAAAACAGATCAAAGGAACCAACCATCGCAAGAGAAATAAGGACAGGTTAAAAGAAAAATGTTTGGTGGTGTCGATCAAATGAAAATAATATTTCACTTCCAAAATCTTAGCACCAGAAAATACACTGAGTCTAGTCAACAATGCCTGCATTATTGCAATGATCTGCTTTTGCGTAACAATCCAAGTCAGGTGAGGTATGGATAGAAAGTAAGTTGTTCTCTTTGGACTCATGCTTCCTGTGCTGAAGTCTCAAAAAACAGCGATATATCTACCAATTGTGTTCTTATAATTTTTTAGCATAAACGAGACTGATTTTTAAATGAAAAATAAGTACATAAATATGATTCAGAAACAAACCACCTTCATATTTTGCCAGTATTTTCTCCATCTTGGTATATAAAAATGAATGTTTGTCTCTATGTTCTTTATAGAATCGTAAACTATGCTTTTGAACATGTAATGATCTTTAGCAAAGTTGTTGTGCATGAGCCTATGTAGTTTTCAGATTTGGTACGACCAATTTTCGAGAAAGGGTGCCACTGACATTCCAATGAATTTCGTATATTACTGTGACAGGTGGACTGCTCACGCATCCGAAAACCTGATTTATTTGTTTACGCACCAGATGGAAACACAAGAAATTATGTGTATCCCACAGCACCTTAATATTGATTTGGTACGAAACAATGCAATATCTAACACATTTTTTTTTCAAAATCAAAATGAATTGAATATTTGTGTAATATCTTCCTTCAAATGTATTTTAGTTTTTTTCAATTCTTTTTTAGTTGATAGGATACGCGCACAGGGTACAGCTATTGCTAGGTTTACCATAAAAGCCTATCTTTTCTAGTACACTACACAGTTTAAATGAATAAAGATTTTTTAAATAAATATATTTTCCTAGTTATTATTTATGCACCTCTCGCATTTACAAAGTGAACCTCTTGATAAATTTAATTTCGCCTTTTTATTAGAATTTGACTCACAATTCCAACAAGATATAACCTAAATTAAACATAATAGTCGTTGGAATTATTTCAAATAAACGTCACCATAAGCGTGAATTATGATTCCAATATCTTATATATTGATAAAGATCTCTATGGGCTATGCCAGTCAAATACAAGGGTCGAGAGGCGAGCGTCATGCGGAACAGCCTCCCAAGGGCTCTCTAGGCACTCTATATTCATGCCGTGTCAATGTCAACGATGCACCCTAAACCAAACTGTTACATGCCATTTTACGATGACTAGCCGCGTCCAATGCAGCCATTGTCTTGTCTCTTAGAATTTAAAAGATAAAGTTTAAATTGCAAGTAGTTTCTGTAATAATAAATAAGTACTAAAACGTGACAAATAATTTTATATTAATGTATTATTATTTATTATTATCCTGATATTTTATTTAAAATAATTATACATTTTACAAAATGAAGCGTTGTGTTCCGCCACTTGACAAACAATATATCGTATTCGGGTGAAGAATAATGACGGTCACTTGCCTATTCTCTATGCCTTTTCTTCTATGCAGTAAAAAGCAAAAAGGAAACCTTAATTTATACATGAAGTAACTGAATGTTATATGGATTTGAATTTCCGTCTAGTAAACTTAATTATCCTGAGTGCCTCGTGGAACCTAGTCAAATACATCTATTAGCCGAAACTAGGCTTTGACTAGTGTTCTTTTGTCCTTGTGATTAGCCGGTCCATTTTATACCAACAACTTATGTTGACTACTGCTACCATTAAATGATTAATCCGTGTCTAGAACGGCCGTTCTATAAATCTACAACTGTGAGAAACACTAAATATCAGTTTGATATGGAAATAAATAGAAGTGTAAAGCTGTAAAAACAATGATGGTTAAAAATACCTGTCATCTAACTTATTTCATATTAAACTTTTATATTTTAATTAAAAAAATATTATAAAAAACTAATTCGGTACCTTCAAAAAGTGCGTCTATGTCCATCTCAAAGTCCGGCAAAGTACTTGTAGCTCCTCTGGTGCTACACGGAGTCTTGGCGGCGGTGATCATTTAACATCAGGTGAATCGTATGCTCATTTGCCTTGACTTTTTCCATAAAAAAAAACAAAAAACGCGACTGCATAAAAATAAAAAGAAAAAAGGAAGCCCAATAGTTCATTGGGATTAAAAATCGGGACTATTCAAACTTAACAGGGCTCATTGCGAAGATTAAAATGATTGATAAATATCCTGACTGTTAATCCTAATGAACTATTGTTTTTTTCTTATTTTTTTTGTATTTGGATTTTTGCTTTTTTTGTATTTTTTTATTTTATTTCACACTTTTTTATTAGGATTTATTAGCTTCGTTATTAGGGTTATAAGACGGATTCTTACAATATCAATCAAAATCTTTTCATTTTCTTGAGGGAGTAAATATCGTGGGGATTTGAACCCGCTTTCACAGTCGAGTTTTGATGAAGTCAACTATAACTTGATGGGAATTAATTGTGGTATCCGTTTCAACTTCATTATTTTTGTCTTTTACTTCGAGTGTTGTGGTTTTTTCTTTTGAGATTTTAAGTCGACATCTTTTATCAGCAATTTCAATACCAAATACACTTGCAATAATTAGTATTAGGTAAACTAGAATAGTGGTATGATATACAGGGTGGAAGCGTTTGCGCTCTTTTACGGGAGCAGCATATAGGATGAAATATTTCATACCTAAAGAAATTTTAGACGTAGGTTTTTCTTTCATTTCACTATGTTTATCATACTGTATTTCGTGTGAATTCGAATATTAAGCTACATAATAATATCAACAAAAAATGTGCTGTGTAGCTATTAGGCGTGAGCAGTAGTCTGGGCAATATTCGATTTCAAAGACTTCCATACCTGATGGAGAACCGTGGTGGTCCAGCAACAATAAAGTACAATATAACTTAATATTAACTACGTGACCTCTTATAGGCAATCTTTTAATAAATAAAAATACAATATATACTTTTTAAAGAACATCATGATTTCTAATAATAAAAGAAACGATTGAGGTCAGTCGTGGCGCATGGGTACAAGATGTGATTGTAAACGTGACTGGTTGTGGGTTCGATCCGCACTCGAGGAAATGAAACATTTATTTAAATTTTTATTTTCATTTAATTTCAACACACAGTGGTCAACATGCATGCTCGCACTCTCCCGCACACGGCAGGGTGCTGTATGCGGGATAAAGCGTGAAGCTGATTCATTAAAAGAATCGATTTTTATTGTGACGCTTCTACCACCGCCGTCGCCGTACTTGCAGGTAGGAAGAGTATTTAGAAGAGGATTTACAATATTGATCACTCAAACTTAAAATCTGTACAGATTGCTGATTTTCTCATTCATTCCGAGATGGCGGAATTTTTAGAATTAGAATTATTCATAAAATTTATTTGTATTTCTAATTGAATTAGGAAAATGACTTACTATTTACAACATTTTACATTTTTTAGTTCACGAAATTGCTTAGTTTCAAAGTATCGATACAAAAGGTACTTATTATCGGATGAAATATATCGAATAAGTACTTTTAATTACTCATATCGTTTCATCTCTAAGCGGAGGTAGCTACCATTGACCAGAAGGCTTAGCCCTGATGCCGTTCCCATCTCCCTATGGGTATAGAGAAGAGTTTGTACGTATCAGTTGTTAAATAAAAAATCGTATTGCCCGACAGGGACTGCTATCGTCTTAATTTTTTTCATAAAATCATCCTGGATATATCATATACATATATGCTGTGATTTTTTTTCATTCCTACTCTCTCCCTGGAGTGCCCCTGCGATTTTTACAGGCGACAACAACAGTTGATTTGTAAATGGAAATATATTGTTATTCAAAAAAAATAAAAATCAGCTTCACGCTGTATCCCGCACACAGCAGGCACGCCCAGTTTTCGCTGAGTTTTGGAGGAATTGCGTGTTGAGTGACGGTTGAGTTCCGCCGCGCTTTGCCTCGACACCAGAGCGAAGAAATGAAAATATAAATGTAAGTAAATATTTTATCTCCCCGAGTGAGGATCGAACCCACAACCAGTCGATCTCAGTCACACTCTGTGCCACGGCGCCACAACTGGCCTCAACTCTATTTATATTTTTTAATTTAAATTTATTTAAATATTCCAGGTGGAAGCCGTGCCCTGTCAAATACGTTAAGAGAAACTGTGTTATGGATTTTAATTATGCTGTGATCGTCATAACATTAATGACTTATATTGGCATTTGCATTCTAATTATTTGTTTTGACTATTTTTATAATTATTGTAATGATTCTTGAATAATTAGTATGGCCTGAGAGAAATTATTATTATTTTGGCAATATTATAAAGTAAAATAAGGCTAATAAAACTTTATATATAAATACTTCTTTCTATACACATACTACTTCTATAAACGTGGACGAAGAAATGCCTTCTTGAACCAGTTCGAAGGTCAGCCTGTTCGAGCAACCACGTAGTGTTTTCAATTTCACATGGACAGAGTACCCTCTTCCCTCCCCACCCGGTGCTGCTGTAAATAGCATTAACTTCAAGTTCGAAGAAAAATGCTCTTTCATAAGCGCGAATGGTCAGAGGTTAGAAATCAGAATATTGTGTTTAATTTACTCGATGTGAGGTTTCTATCTACGCTTAATCCCACACACTAAGCGTGCCCAAGCAAATATAGACAATAATGGAACGGAAATAATTGTCAAAAAGAAATTAAATATATGAATTAAGTTGACACATTATGGTATTTTCGTATATGTCAATTACGAATATAATATTTATTTTTAAAATAGGTCAGTCTGTACGTCGGCTTTTAGTATACTTACATGTCTGGAAATATTTCAGAAGTGAAATGTTATTACATTTTCTCAATTGTTTATAGTTTAACTATAAAAAAGTAAGGCAACCATTTTGAAACAATAGGAACTTCAATTTTTGAAAAGCAGTTTGATTGAACTGCTGAAACAGAAAAAATTTTTTGTTCCCACTAATTAAGTCACGAGCGTCACACAGCACTTTCCCGCTCGTTTCGTTCACAGGTAATCACGATTGGACGACATTAATTCAAAACTCGTGCCTCTCCTAGATTGGTGACGACCTCACTTGAGCACGTAGGATCAACAAGGAGTCTTAATATATATAAAATGATCCATTAAAATATTAGAAACTGGAAAATGAGAGTGCTTCACGTTTGCCTTTGAATTTTAAGAATTAGCGATGATATTATAATATATTATATAAGTATATAGAGGCCAGTCGTAGTGCAGGGGTACATGTGACAAAACGCGACAGGTTGTGAGTTCAATTCCCACTTCGTTCTGTTGTCGAGGCAAAATGCGTCGTTGAGTGCCGCTGCTCAATACGCAATAATGCGGGATACAGCGTGAAGATGAAAAAAAGTATATACATTTTACTTTTTAGAAAACATATAAAAAATTTAACGTAGCGAGATTTGAATCTTTTGGAAATCGTCCATGCGCTCTGACCAACTAAGTTCCATCCGTTTTAGGTTCAAATCCCTCTACATATATTTTTTTATTTGTTTTGTAAAAAGTATTATGTATTCAGTTTGACGTCTGAAGTCCATTATGAGAGAGTACATCGCTTCTTACTGCCATGTTCCGCTAGTTGTTGTTACTTTCCCTACGTCATTCCGGCTATTTTTATTTGTAATGTGTTGGACACGAGATAAGCCACCGAAGTATTGCGTGACCCTTGTTGGGTCGTTTTTCAAACTGTAATTTTCAAATGTTATTATATTAAAACAATTTAAATTATATGTCTAGAATAAAGTAGAAATATCATTAAAATATAGTTAATATTGCATTCCGTACGTATTGCGAACAAAAACGTCCAAAATTTCAATGTCCAAAATGCTGTACGATATACAGATGCTCAGAAGAAATATGTAACATATCCGGCATTTGTAGATTTAGAAATTAATAAAAAATTAAAAGACTTCGAAGATCTCTCTATCCCATTTAAAATTATCGAACAGTGAAGAAGGACTCTGTATCATTCTTTGATGACCAATAAATATTCACTTGTAAAGCTGCGTTGACCGAGTCATTTTGTGTCAAAAAAATATTTAATAAAGACCTATTCGGAAATGCCTCAAACTATCAATTGATATCTCAAGATGCCCCTCAAATAATATGTTGAAAGCGAGCGAAAATTGTTGAGACGCGACGACGGTCTTTATTTAAATTAATTAAAGACAAACACATTCAAGAAGATTTAGCTAGAATACCTCTACTAAATATATGTTCAAGCCAACGAACCTCTCCTCTTACATACAGAAGATAAGTGGCATAGATAAAGCAAACTCCAAATTTTTGACCTAGAGCTAAATCACCAGTGTTCGTCCTCATCAAGAAATTTTCGTAGTCAATTTATTCCCAAACCTAACAAAGATAATCAAAGACTAACTCACGTTCCGAAGCCGGAACGTGAGTCCAAAAAGATAAGCTGGCCAGAAAATTTAACAGGAGAAACAAATGACTCAGAAACGTTTTTTGGGGGATGTCTGAAGCTTTTTTGGAGCAATTGGAAAAATTTAATACTACCAAAACCCGTCTTAAAAATTATTACTGTAACTCGAATAAAATTTCAATTAGACCAACCCCCCCCCCCCCTCCATTAATTCATCAAACAGGAGACTTAATGAAAAAATACTCAAGTCCTAAATCTGCACCCATGTCCATAGAAATAACCAAACTGAAATTTTAAAAAACAAAGAGCAATGGGAAAAGTCACACGATTTTCAATTTCAAAGCGTTGAATCGGTATATGAAACCAACGGCCTAGAGAGAGTTTATTGAAATGTGAAAATTAAATTAAATGTGCTTCACGCTTTATCCCGCACACAGAAGGGTAGGCAGAGGGAACCTAGTGTTAAGACACTCCGTTCCCCACTTTCTGCCGAATTCTGGAGGCATTGCGTGTTGAGTGGCAGAACTCAAGCCCGCGCTTAACCTCGACACCAGAGCGAAGAAATGGAAATATAAATTTAAGTAAATATTTCATCTCCTCGAGTGGGGCTCGAACCCACAACCAGTTGGTTTTACAGTCACACCTCGTGCCGCTGCGCCACGACCGGCCTGAAAATTGAAATGTAATTTTCTATATTTTCTTAATTAATAAAAAAAATATCCGCAATCATTGAATTTGATATAATTAATTGAACATGATGTAATCAATACCTTAAAGTAGATCGATATTTGCAAACATTTATTTAATTAGATAATTTCGACGTTTTAAAATGATAATTTAAATCAGTATTATTATTTAGGAAACAGACTCAATATCATGGATTCATTATTTAATTTGAAAAATAATAATGATTTCATCCTTAAATAGTTTTCTGTGTACTTAATATGATTATAATCATCATTTAACAGGTGAACAGTTAGAATAAACATTAATTTTAAGATTGACCTTCTATTATATAATATTTTACTCTAAAACATAAGACAGACCGCGCATTTCATCGTCTATTCTCAAAGGCAAACGGAACCGGAATAAAATATTTCTTTTGCGGACTTTTCTTTTTCGCAACCTTTGCTAGTGGCAGATGAAAATTCGCAGTTAGTTGAGAGAAAAATTAGCATCAATTTGATATATAATTCATTAAAAACAATTGAAAAATGGCAATAATTGGATTTTTTTTATTTATTGCATTTTCAGAATGTCACATTTAATGATATTAAAACCAGCAAGTAACATTTAGTATAGCAAAAGAGGTTTGAGTACTAATAATACATTCAAACTACGAAAATACTTTTGCCCCGACCTATTTACATACAAATTTCATAGACCTTTTACTTACCCTAGCTCAGTTCTAGGTCATCTTATCGATTCCATTATTGCCATTATTTCTTAAAAGTCAAAATTTATTAAAACCTATACTACTTCTTAGCTTTTACACAAAAGGCTTAATAAATACATGGTAGTCATCATATCACACTCACTTAGGAGACATTGCTTATTCACATTGTTACCTCTCTTTGCACAAGCCACCTGGAGATAACAAACAAATCTCTCATAATGGACTTCAGACGTCAAACAGAACACATAATATAGAAATTTTACCTTCCAATAAATTGTGTATTATGTTTGACGCCTGAAGTCCAAGTAATGGCTTACTGGTGATACCTCTAAATCCATTAACACATATGAGAGCAATAATGGCCAGATACTTTGCATTACAGATAAAAATAACCGGAGTATGGCAGTAAGAAGCGATGTGTTCTTTCATAATGGACTTCAGATGTCAAAGGAAATATAATACAAATCAATAAATTTTATTGGAAGGTAAAATTTCTATATTTTTCATTCCTACGTTCGGAATAACACTTTAAAAATGTAAAAAATATTTAATAAATAGGATTCTCTCTTGCCAAATGAGAATTCTAAGTAATTGTCTTTGGGTAGCAGAAATTTGTAAAAATCCCTCCATAGAGATGCTGGCAACTTAGATAAGTTGTAACACGCATATAAGAATTGTGACGTACCCCGATAAAAACTTATATGGCTTAGTTGGTAAGAGCGCTTGGACGGTTTTCAAGAAACTCGGGTTCAAATCCCGCAAATGTTAAAATTTTTATGTTTTCTTAAAAATATTTTTCTTTCATAAATCTGGAACAACACTTTTAAAATATAAAAACGATACAAAAATGTTTTTTAAATAGTAATAATATATATATTCTTTATTGCATGAAAAAAAAAAACACAAATAAATAATAAAATTGTAAATAAAGATTGTTTACAATGGCGGGCTTATCTCTTAAAGAAATCTCTTCCAGCCAACCAATGGAAGTGGATGAGAACTAAGTTGCGGTGCAGAGACAATTAATGCAATCTTAATAATAAAGAAAGCAAATAATATTAAAAATTTATAAACATAAAATATAGTATGTATAGAAAATTAATTATATATACAAACATCTATACAAATTTACATAAATATACAATATACAGATACATAATAGAATATAAGAAAGAATTTACTTATTTTCTTTACAAAATAACACTGAAATATTAAAATATAGGAAGCAAATGTACCTACGTAAGATTAAAACGGTGTGTAAGTCACTGTTTTATACATATTTTGATGTTTTATACAAAGTTTGATGGGGACAGAACAAAAAAAAGTTATGAGTTGCTTATAACTACTGTCTAATCTGTCTTTCTGCTTCTTTTTCTGTGCGATATTATTAGATTACTATCTGAAACTTTATTCGTAACCAGTGAGACCACCTAAGATATGTAAAAAAAATTTAGGGCCACCTAAGATATGTAAAAAAAATAGTTAACATCATTTAGTCTCAGCTTTAGAGCAAATATTTAAAAATAAAAAAATTGGAAAAAATAAATAATAATTATATGGAAAAAAGGATGCAGACAACAAAATATCTGTAGACTTATCAGATATTAAATAAAAAAAGCAAAAAACATAAGATACTTATATTGAAGCTGAAAATTCATAATATTATTGTTTCCTATGCAGTTGATACCAGTATTATCTATTCATTTTCAATTAGGAATAATATTAACCTTAATAACAGTTGGGTAGTGTTTGTTATTACCGTTCTAGTTTGTTCATAACATCCCTCTAATCTTGCTTTGTAACTCGGATATATCACTGTACATAATAATGGAATGTAATGTAAAGAAAGCCCATCATAGCCCAGCGGGCTTAGCCCTCCAGCCCATCTGAAGTGACGTTTAATATTTTAATTTCTGGTAGAGTACGGCGTTGGGCTCTGTCACTCAACATGCAATGTCTCCAGAATTCGCCGGAAAGTGAGGATGGATGTATCTTAATGGGAACAGAGCGTCTTAACACTAAGTTTATCAGTTCTCTTTGTCTACCCTGTTATGTGCGGGATACAGGTGAACCTATAAATAAAATTTAAATTTATATATATATATATATATATATATATATATATATATATATATATATATATATATATATATATATATATATATATATATATATATATTTGCAAACATTATATAAATATGTGGTGCAGCGGCACGAAGTGTGACTGTAAATCGACTGGTTGTGGGTTCGATCCCCACTCGAGGAGATGAAATATTTACTTAAATTTATATTTCCATTTCTTCGCTCTGGTGTCGAGGCAATGTCTCCAGAATTCAACAGAAAGTAGGAAACGGAGTATCTTAACACTAGGTCCCCTCAGCCTATCCTGCTGTGTGGGATACAGCGTGAAGCTGATTTATATAAATGTGTTTTATTCTGCTGTCAGAGAATAACCTTTTTTAGATTGTAGATTTTATTTAATATTGTTAAACAAACCTTCAAATAAACTTTCAAATCAATCCATCTATGCCATTAAAAGTTTCATATATAAGCTACACCGTCTCATTCTATTCTGAAAGCCCAAAGGGATAGAGAATCTCGATCGATTTTTAAGGAACGCTTTTAATGAATAAATATATTTTTTAAAATTTATTCTGAAGTTTTGAACAGAAAAGACAGTAAAATATTATTACTATTTACAATGTTTTGTCTCCGACAGCCACCATATTATAGATCTCTATTTTAAGCCTTTTGAAATATTCAGATAAGCCGTACTGGTTAAGTTATGCTTCTATTTGCACTGCATTTATTTTTTAATTCTACATACATATCATAAATTGATAACTATTTATAATGTAGATTTTTTATTGGTTACGTCTATCCCGTAATAAAATAAATCATTAGAAAAAAATTAGTCAAGTGCGATTTGGACTCCTGCAAGTCGAAGCGCACTGAGGCCTCATACTTGATGCAAATTTGAGACATGTGATTTTCTCACAGATACCATTGTCAGGAACTGACCAAATTAAAATGGGACCACACAGGACGCACTAGCTTTCAAATAAAACAATAATCAAAATCGGTTCACTCAAGCGAAAGTCATTGAGATAAGTACTAATGTGGTATTATTGTGTAATTTTGAATATTTTGAATATTTTTTCGCCTATATCATAATTAGTTGGTGAAAAATATAAACTATTTTTTAATTCGATAAAATAATTTATTAACTAAACGAATGTTGGTAGTTTTTCAAAATGTATGAGAATAAAAAAATTGTCTAAAATATGCTTTCTTCGCATGTGTTGTAATAATTATTGTTATCTATTAACCAAAAAAATAACTATAAATATTAAATATGCTCAATTATATATGTACTAGAGACCGTCGTGGCACGACGTTGTGGGTTCGATTCCCACTCGGAGGAATGCATTATGATTTAATAATATTTTCATTTCTTCCCTCTTGCTCCAAGCCTGACTCAATACGCCATGCCTCGAAAAATTTGGTTTAAAGTGGGGAACATAATGTCTTAACACTAGGTTCTTTCTGCCTACTGCTAAAATACGAAAGTGCACTTAAGTCGGTTAGGCCATTTCTGAGATTAGCGTGAACAAACGCATAGAAAAACAGACAATCTGACATGGGTCTATTTATTGTTAAATGCCTGTAATAACATTTTTTCTAATGTATCTTCCATGTACAGACACCGATCAGTTACGGTTTTATTGTAAGTATCGAAGTTTTGTTTTTCAAACTTTATATTGGATATTCTTAAGGGAAACCTAACCTAAGGTTCTAATAATTTTCACATTACAAATCTTCAGTGCGTTACAAGCCTACGTTGTAGGTAAATTAAAACACAAACGTAATTATGTGTATTAAGTAAATAATTGAGTAGTTTAAGCGGGCGAAGCCGTGAGCGTGTAGTATGATATATAAAATTATTATTATTATATCAAAATACGTTTTATAATTTATAAATATTATACAATATGAATATATTCAATGTCTAACAATAAAGGTAATCTGTCGATATATTTCATTAAATATTTATAAACTGTTTATATGACAGTCAGAGTTCATTGACCCCGTGTTTTACTAATAAGTAATAACTGCTTCTACGGTACCAATATGCTTGGCTAGGTGTATTGCAATGATATTTCATTGTTTATATCGTCATCGATGCTGTCTTGCGGTGTCTCAACGAAGCTTGTATGACGTTGGTGGATGTAACAGCTTCCACTATGCTCTACGACTTAGTGTATGATGAATAGGTTTGTGATGCTATTCTATGTACTAGTATTGGTGTATGTAGTGTCCTCTCAACGTGGTACTTTATATCTCATCTCTGGTGTATTAGAAGTGTCCGCTTATTCGTAAACATAATGCGACAATTGACTGACGTGAAGGACATAATTATATATAAAGCCGGGCGTAACTGGTGCTGAAATATTTAGTTTAAGCGAATTGCTTTAGCGGTGTTGGTTTCTGCTGCTGAATTTCTTGCACTAATTTTTCTCAGCATTGAGGTACTTTACTAAACTGAGGTTCTTTATTGATAATGAAACTTCGTAGAAGAAGAGTCGTAGTGTACTTTCTTAAAATTATAAAAAATCATTGAATGTATAAATTATATAATCAATCTGTTGGGAAATGCTGCATAATAAAAGAATGATGCGAGTGGACCGCTTCTCAGTAATAAAGGTAGGAAGTAGGAAAACAGAGAGGAATATAGGAAGTCTTAAATATTCTTAAGAAATGTCACAGGAGACTGAAACGGACAGACTATGACATTTTATTTATCATAATATATTTTATTTGTATTTATATAAAATTTATTGAATATTTAATCTTAATACTGTTAGTATCATCTCTGAATCTCTAAAAGATCATGGATTACTCACGATTAAGACGAATAAATTCTAACTCTGAAATGTATCGCGAGCCATACCAATAATATTTGATAAATTATTCATATGGCTAATATTATTTCATATCGTTTAATTTATACGAGTACATTTGAAAGGTGTTGTGGGGTGACAATTAAAAGCTCCACGGAATCTTTAGGTAAATTGTCTTCACAGACGGACAGACATATAGACAGACGATACCACAAAGTGTATCATTGTCACAATAATGAAATGTAAATTTGTAAATTAAGGGATTTGAAAAATACCCCGCTGAAAAAGAATACTTTTTCTTGCGCCGTCGCCGATTCTTCTGAGGCATTCAGTTTAATGAACTTTTAGTAAATTGTTTTACGTTCAAAAAATGAAGCATATGACTTCTTATACATATAACAAATCGTAACGGATTGGTGACTGTATATGGAAGGTATTAATATAAACTACTATATATATAACATTGAAAGATAGACGAAGGTGGTGAAGCAACATATAGGCAATTTTATATCCCGGTATTCTCACAGGGTCAGAATATACGCGGGAAAAACTGCGCTTGCC
>DWMY01000642.1:0-21328 GCA_018249775.1 Heliconius hecalesia formosus | reverse complement strand
GACTTTCAGTTTTACGAATTTTTAAAAACTGTTTCATAAATTTGTAGCTAAAAAATTATAAACATATTAGATTATTCCTGAGCTGATGGAGTTTACTGAGTAAACTCGACGGCGTAAAAAATATTTTGTCAGCTTCATGGTGTTTCCCGCACACAGCAGGGTAGGCAGAGGAAACCTAATGTTCAACAGACACTCCGTTTCCCACTTTCTGCCGAATTCTGTAGGCGGAACTCAACGCCGTTCTTTGCCACGTCACCAGAGTGAAGAAATGAAAATATACATTTAAATGAATATTTAATTTCCTCGAGTGGGGGTCGAACCCACAACGTGCCCCTGCGCCACGTCTGGCCTAAAATATTTGTACTTTCATTTTTAATTATAGCAATATGGATAAAAACGCTCAAATCCAGTATTTGAGCGTTTCTATCCAGGTTCTCTTCGCCTACACTGCTCAACATTATATTATTTTTACCTACGAGATGTATTTGAGTCTTGTAGCACGGCTTCGGGGTTCGATTCCCACTTGGCAAAATAAGTTATATTTATTTCCTTGTTAAGCGCAGCGTTGAATTCTGTGTGTGGGGAAATAAGTGTTTTAATTCAAGGCTCCCTCTGCCTACCTATACATGCAAAAAAATAGTGAATCTGCTCGTTGTTTTTTTTAAACAAAACCAGTTTCACGATTAACAATTAAAAACGAAAAATTAAAGTAACTTTTTTTTAATTTATATTAATAAATGAATTAATGATACATATTTTATGATTAAAAAAAAAGATTACCTTAGGGATAACAGTGTAATTTTTTATAGTACTAATAAAAAAAATGTAGTTTTATATTATTTCAACATATTTCGAATATTTATTTTAGCTTCATCTAAATATTCAATAGAAAATCTCCGTGATTTCTGTTCAGACGTTACGGCGCCAGCAATTTGTCTGAAGTCTAGATCGAATAGAGTCTAGACAAATATATCGTTAAAATAGGGTTTCGGATTCCGTTTGCGACAGCCGTTTTAAAATAACCTAGTAATATTAAAAAAAAAATTGGCCCATCGTGTTTCAGCGGCTCACCATGTCAGGACAAAATGGGGTGGAAAGTGGGAAATGGAGTATCTACATTAGGTATACTCAGGCTATCCTGCTATGCGGGATAATGAGTATAAAATCTGCTTCACGCTATATCACGAACACAACAGGGTAGGCAGAGAGAACCTAGTGTTAATACATTACGTTCCTCACTTTTCGCCGACTTCTGGAGGCATTGCGTGTTGAGTGGCGGAACTCAACGCCGCGCTTTGCCTCGACACCAGAGCGAAGAAATGATAATATAAATGTCTAAAATGTTCTGCCTGAAATGCTTGGCATTTGGAACTGTCACTTAACATCCAATGTCTAAAATAGAAGGAATATTCTAGTTTTATTGTATTTAATCGTAGAAGCGTTAAACTCTGAACTCTATTTACTGAAAAAGCTATTCAAAAGATATTTTTTTAGCTTCACTCTGTATCCCGCATACAACAGAATAAGCAGAGGCTTTTATGAATCTAGTGTTACTCTTCGTTACCTGTATAAACTCTTAGCTGCAGGGAAGCTACCACCGCCTTGGATGGCAACTCCGTTGTAAGCCGACGACACTTTCAACAGTTGCCCTTTTCAATAATTAACTTATAATATTATGTTAAGTACAATCGTAGCTATTCTGCATGATTTCATATATATGAATTCAACACATTTTTATATTTTAAATATTTCTGAACAGTGTAATATTGCGGAATTTTATTAGAGACATGTAATTTAAATAAATTATTTTGATTTATAAATATGATCATTGACAAAATGCCGTGTTAGGTACCGCCAGTCGACATGCAATGGTTCTTATGAGCCAAGAAATGAAGTAAAGAGAATTTAAACATCAACTTCTGTTAAAGAAATATATGACACTTGTAACACTATAAAATTATTAGACTCACAAAGTTTAAAAATTTGCATGTAGGCCTACCTACAGAGAGTAGGGTTAGGGAGTGTAGAGAGACACTAAAAAGGATTTTTCGAAATTTCTATAGGAACGGGAAAAACGAGATTTTCCATTTTCCGTCTTAAAGTCCACGCAAGCTCAGTTGCGGGCGACGGCTAGTTACGTATACATAACACTGAATTTATTGAACTGACAGCGTAGCATGGAGGTCACAGACGGAAATAGCATATTTTGTGGTCTACAATTAGTTAACGAATCTATTTGGAAAATATTAATTATCGTTTAAATACATTGTAGCTAATATTGCATTTTAATGCAGAATACAAATAATAATTCAATGAATAAAATTATTGTAACTACATCTATTCTTTACTTTAGTATAAAATAAAATTACTTTTTAACGATGTACACTTAGATCTTGTCACTACTCAGAATTTTCATGCGGTTTTCACTAATAGATAAGGTGATTGAATTTAAATAAAACGTTTATTACATATATATAATACATACATACACATTATGACATTTTTGATTCTCATTCCCGGATATTCATTATTTTCATTACTTCGCTGTGGTAACAAGATAAAGCGCGGCGTTCAATTCCGCCACTCAACATGCAATATCTCCAAAATTTGGCGGAAAATGTGAAACTAAATATCTTAATACTATGCTTCCTCTGCTTACCCTGCTATGTGTAGATACAGCGTGATAACCATCGTTTTTCCCCAAATGAAAATTGACGCTATATACCGCGTTTTCAGTCAGGCGGTGTACCGCTGCGTCACGACGCTCTCAATATATTTTTTTTCTCTAAATTCAACATAAAACGTGTAAAGTGAATGACGTGACATGATAATAAGCAAAATCATTGCAAAACACGGCTTTAACAATCATAAGCGTTGATATTTTGTGATAGAATGTGCTCTATATTTTTTTATTTTCACGCTGCATTTGATAAAGCAAGCTAGTGTCTAAAATCTAAATCAAAATATTCTTTATTTTATGAGGTCAATACAAGCAAATTTAAAAAGTCCTACACAAAGTTATAAATTTAAATAAACATATACTAAATAAAAAAAATGTTCAAAAATAAATAATTTTATTGGATTATTTTTTTTATCACGCTGTATCCCGCACATAGCAGAGTAGATTCCTGATCAAGACACTTCCGCCTCCCGCTTTTCCGCATTCCGAATTCTTCAGGCACTATGTATAAGTGTGTAACGCTGCGCTTTGTCTTCTTACCTGAACGAAGAAATAAAAATATTAAATATTTCATTTACCTCAGTATGGAACAAAATACAAACCATTTTTCCCTGAGTGGAAATCAAACCCACAATCGTAGCGTTGTACGTAAAATGCCGAGCCGTTGTGCCACGATGACCTCACAAAACTTATATTTTGAGTGAAATAAAAGCCTATTTGTGAAGTAAAAAGCATTATCTCCATAAAATGTCTAAAAACAAAGGCTGAAACAAAAAAATGCCTGAAATAGTCACTCAGAGAGCTTCAGTCTAGTTCTATAGTTTGTACGTTACGTAGGTGGTTGTAATTGGAACATTTTACTTCGGAACTCTTTAAAACTTTGCCCTAACTCTGTATTCCTAACTCTGTATTATAAAGATCGTATATTCTTAAGTGATAAATTACTTAGTTGTTTGTTCGATTTAAGCGACTTTGAAACGGCATCCAGATGTGAAAAGGTTATTATATTTTTTTCTTTCTTTACCTACGACGTGATTTCGCTGAGTCAGATAAGAATTTACGATGTTAAATAATGTTTTAGTAAAATTTTTAAAAATAAAAATATTTATATACGTGTTACGTAGGCTGCAGTTGGAGGGTTAAGAAAATACAATTTAAATCTAAAACTGAACTATATCTAAGACTACTGCCTTCAATGTTGGAAGAACAGTAATCTGCTTAAATCTAAATTAATCTAACTTAACCTACGACTTAATTACTCCACGATGGAATAATAAGTGTGGGAACGGAAGAAATTCCTTTCCCACCGGCGCTGTTCACGCGATCTCTCCTTAGTCAGCGTTTTGTGGCGCTCGGCCGCCTATCAGACGGACATATTATAATATTAAATAAGTTTTCCGCCTGTGACACCGAGCGCTATATAACATACGTGTCCAAAATTTTTTGTATGACTGAGTAACAAAAAGAGTCACAGTTTTCAAGCTGCTTTACGTTTGACAAGACATTGTGTGTTAGGTGGCGGGATTTAATGCCGCACTTTGTCCTGTTACGAGAGTGAGAGAATGGAATTAATTTACTCCCCCGAGTGGAAATCGAACCCGCAGCCGCCGTGGTTTTCGTGGTTGGTTAATTTTACCCATGACCAAATAAAACAAATTTTCACATTTATAACGTTAACTATGAAAATATAATATAATTTATAAATATAAATATTAAAGCTGTATTTTACAATTAAAACAAAGTAACGTTCAGCTTTCATTGTTTTTGAATAAAGTTATTAAATATTGTACGTTTGCGAAAAATTTAATAAGCATTCCTTGTTGAAACAGTAAATATATGTATAATTATTATAACTATCTAACTAGCGGCGCGCCCTGAGCGATATGATTATTTATTTGTTTAGATTTAACATTAAAGTTTTAAGTATATTTATGGAGATATAAGTTAATTATTTTGATACGGTTACATTAAATAAGTTTTTGGAGTTTTATATCCTTTTAAAAAAAGCAGAAAATGTTCGGTAGCTTCATATTTGTTTGGGCGGTAAGTACTCGGGTTTTTTCCGCGTATATCCCAATCCCGCAAGAATTTCGGGTAAAAAGTAGCCTATTTGTTGCTCCACAACTTTCTCTATCTTCTAACGAAAGTCCTATAAAGACAGGTTTAGTGGTTCCAGAGATTAGACAAACAGAAAGATAGAGAGATATTGTAAAATCCTTTGTTTGTATTGTAGTATCGAATGAAATTGCGGCGTTGAGTTCCGCCACTCAACACGCAATGCCTCCAAAACTTGGGTGAAAGTGGGGAACATAGTATCTTAATACTAGGTTCCCTCTGCCTACCCTGCTATGTGCAGGATAAAGCGTGAAGCTGAAGAAAGAAGAATAAAATAACTATATGTACTTGAAAAAAACAGAGTTATGTTGAAATTACCGACAGTAACTGAGATAGAAGACTTAGAACGTTAAATTTCGTGATCTATTACGATAGAATATTATCATTTTAAAGATCTATAAATTGAAAGCAAAAGCTTTAGCAGAATTGTCGTAGGACATTACTTTATTCTTTATGAACCAATTTTAATAAAAGTAGCACTAAATGTTGAGGAAAGTTTGCCAAAATAACATTTCTCAAATTACAAATCCAACAGCTAGGACGTTCTTTCTAGATTTTCTGATAAATACAATTTTTCAGCAAAACTACAAATTTTAAGTATTTGGCTGTATTAAAAAAAATAGTTCAATATAAATGGGAGCTTTTAATATGTTTATACTGTTATTCCAGACTTAGGCAAGAAAATTTTTTTTAGAAAATGTTAAAAAAAATATCTTAACGAGACTTGAGCCCAAGACCAGTAAGCCATACGAACATGTCCCCTCTACGTACAAACCCCACTAGGTTAAAATTTTCTTAAAAAGTTATCATAGAGGTTATCTGTGTACATATTGACCCCTCCCCCCCTTCCCCCAACCTATTGGCCTCCGAAGATCCATCGATTGGGATACACCCCATATAGAGAATTAAAAATTATTAAATTAATTCAATTAACTAAGCAAGCCAAGAAGCTTTATAGATAAAATAACAAACGCCTCTTGTGTGTATGTTAGCAAAACATTTCTTCTAAGTAATTACGTTTGGTACTCGTTGTTAAGGGATAGACGAGTTTTAAAAGGATATTTAAGAGAAAAATAAAGAAAAAATAATAATATTTTACATGCAGGACAAACTACGGCGTTCAGTTCCGCCACTTTAAAATTAATCTCTCTAGAAGTGTCTTAACACTAGGTTCTCTCTACATATCCTGCTATATGCGGAATACAGCGTGAAGTAACAATGAAAGTCAGTCGTATGTCCTTTTGGTGAAGTTGAGAAGTTTATAGCTACTTATAGAAGATGATTATGATTTTAATATATAATTTTTATGAGAAATAGCGCGAATTAAATGGCCGTACACAACACTGTATTTATGTCAACACTATACTAAAAACAGAATTGCCACGTTGCCATTTCTAATTTGTAATCCATATTTATTTTAAATTCACGTTGTATTGTGCATTCAGCTGGGTAGTTGGTAAGACCCTCTATTCGCCACTTTTCGCCCATCATTTTTTGTTGCGTGTTGCATATTGGATGGGTACAAAGTCGCGTTTTAGCCTGTTACCAGAGCGAGGAAATGAAAAAAGAATTATTCCCTCGAGTGTGAAACGAGCCCACTACCGTCACGTTTATAATAAGAGGCTCTGCCTCTGCGCCACAGCGGCATCAAAACTAAAATATTATATTTCTAAAGAGTAAATAATTCTAAAATCACATTGTGAATTAGCACTTCATCTTAACTGCGCGGCTTTCTTTAACTCCTTTGAGCGTCAACTTGTCACACACACTGTACTGTACTGCGCACAGAACAGAGAACATTTTACGTAAGCTGTTTATTTTCATTTCAAATTAGTTAAAATATTGGACTAATTTTAAACCTACAATTGTGTGTATAATTGAATTTTATATTAGTTTGATCTTAAGCTCTTTTGCATAGTATATGATAAAGTAGAGTAGCGAGGCCGTCGGTAGTGGTGGTACAGTCGGGTTTATATTTTTATTTCAAACAAGCGGAATTTCGAATTACGGCTCCTACTTGCATATTTATATATGGTCAGCTTCTAAAGCTGCTAACAGCCTATGAAGCAAATTATCAGGAGAGATAACAAACTACATATATATATATATATATATATATTATTAGAGGGTTTTTACAATGTCAAAAATTCGTCTGTATTGTTTACTAGGTATATGAAATAAAATAAAGGTTAATTTCGAATTTATTAACACTTTCGAATGGTATAAGAATATATATAAAAAAGAAAAATTAAAAACGGATTTAGAAGGCTTACACTCTAAGCCGACGATATGTACAAGTATTTACGTACACCATTTTTATAACAAAAAAGTTCTCGAATTACTTACACACATCACACATAGTAAATGGAGAATTTTTACAAATTAAACTTAGTTTTGAGCTCATAAATTATTTAATTAAATAATGCAAACTTACTTTAATTTCATATTAAAGCATTCATTATTTTCTTGAACTTTACGACAAATATAAAGGTATTCGTGGGTTCTTGTGGATTCCGTTGTGAGTTATACCGAAATAAATAATTACTATATAACTATACTCGAGGCCGTCAGGAAGTATTAGTGCAAGGTTTATCAGTAAATACGACGGTTGTGTGTTCGATTACTACTCAGAGGAATGAATTATCTTTATTACCTTGCTTTAGTAACAAGACAACTCCCAATGTCGCGAAAATTGGGCGGAAAGTTGAAATGGAGTCTTAACACTGTGTTCCTTCTGCCTGTTATATCCGGGATACAAACGGGTCAAGCTAAAAAATTAAATAACTAAAAACAGTGACTTAAACTTTGTAATATTTCAGGCAATTTCAGTGTTATGTTCACATAAATAATAATGTGATAGAAACTTTACTTTCTTGTCTTTTAGAGGACTTATATGTATATTGAAAGACGGAAATCAAGTGTGCACATTATTTAACTAGATGCGGAAAATTTAAATGTTTCCCCAAGCAAGAACCTACTCTGTGATCATCGCAACTGAACAGAAAACTCAAACAAAAAATTATTTTACCTTATCTTTTCTTAATTTAATTTATAATTAAAATTTGTCTATACAAATAATATGACGCTAAAGACTTGTTTGTTTGAATTCACCACTCTTGACCGCAGCAACTACTGGTTCGAATTTAAGAAATATTTTTAGTTGGAGGATCATATTAATCGGGGAAGGCTATATTACAGTTACCGTCTTATTACAGTAATTACCAAACGGTAATTGAAACAATAAACATAGTTTCAATATAATCCACTGAATCTGCTGAATGTGTCTAAATATCAAAAAGTCTTATTATACATATTAATTTTTGCCACGCGGGCGCAGTCGCAAGTGAGTGCTAGTGACAAAACACGTACAAATCTCATCAGATACGCTCTCCATACAAAAGCCGAGGTCCTTATCTAAACCCCCGCGTACCTAACCCTTCTACTTCATTGCATTTGGAGCGTGGATGCATCAATGAATTATTGAGAGGCACTTTACTCCGTTGAATCAAAAGGGTTGGAACGATTTACGTTTTTATTCGTGATATGTAGGTTTAGGTAATTTTCGTGTTGTCCGTAAGAGATAAGAAGTGTTGTTAACTGAAGAGGAGATCTAAAAGTAAGTAAAGTGAAGGACGGCTGTTGTGGGCTAAGGGAAAATATATTTTTTTAATACCTTTGTTTCAGTGAGATGCCAAGTCGTGGCGTTGAGTTCCGCCACATTAGTATGTGTCAGCGTCAGCAAAGTAGGCAGTTTCCTTCATTCACTGCCTTCTTTACTATATGCGGGATACAGCGTGAAGCTATATATAAACTTATATTTTTTATTAAAAAATATACATATTGAAGCATATATCTATCGTCTAAACTTGTATATCATATTTAGTTATAAATTATTTAGTTCTTCGCTTTTTTTTTCTTTATAAAGACATTGCTTATATATAGCGCAAAATTCTACAATTTGCATTTATAGAAGTGAAGAAAATAGTTTATTTTTCAGATACAAATTTATCAACAAGGAATCGAACCCACGGCGCTCGTGTGTCTGTATGCAACACGCTCATCTTCCCTACTTTACAATTTCCGAAAAGATAAAAGGGATTAAATAAAATCACTGTAAGTTACTATACGTATCTTCTATCTGAACATAAGATAAATGGCTCGGGCCCTTTTGAAGCTGAAGCGGCATGAATTATTGAGGCCTCTTGAATAGAATAGAATTAAATTGCTTTAAAAAATAACTATCTATATAGTACGATGAAATGACATTTGTAAAACAATATTTATATGTAATTTTGAATATACTTTTACTGGTATTATGAACTAGATTTTACATGCGGCTTCGCCCGCGTGTCTGATAAAAATACTTAGTTGTGTATGACACATGACATAGCGGGTGCGGTGGGATATATCCAAACGATTAACTATGCTATATAGTTTATATAGCCTTCCTTGATAAAAGGGCTATAAAGCACGGATTTTTTTTAACTCGAACCTTGAACAGGTTCGAAATAATCTGAGTTGCTGAGATTGGCGCGATTAACTGGATTTAACAAATTATACAGCTTTATAATATTATAAGTAGTACAGATTATTAGTAAACATTTTTTTTATTTTATTTATACCTGGTTTATTTTATTTTATTGAAATTTGTATACATAAACCAAACTTTACAAACTTTAAACATAAAATTCTGATTGCATTGAATATAAATTTTAAATCTAAAACAAAATCAATAAGACCTCTATGATACAATGCAGATGCACATTGAGATGAATGTAAAGGTGACAATTGTGGGATTGATCCTTACTTGGGGATATTTTTTCTTTTCCGCCCTCTAACAATACAAAGCGCTGCGTTAAGTTGACTAAAACGCAGAACGGAGTATCGAGACACTATATTCTGACTGCCTGCTATATGAGAAAAAGCGTAAGGTTATTAAGAAATAACAACTAATCAACCAACATCACGTACCTATAATATGTATAAACATTAAAGTTACCCTTCTTTTAACTTACTTTAGACCATAATAACCCTTCTGGCTTTTCGAAATGCCCCGGATTCCGTCGATATCGGATACGGGGCACGGGGCACGTCGAGCCATTCACTTATAATTCGACACGCAACCCTTGTTTTGTATGGCGGGATGAATTCCTTTAGAAGCTCTCGCCGTCGGCTGTTTACTTAACAAACTTGTGTAGGTTAGCTCATTATGTTTAGAAATAATCTTTTAACGCGTAATACGCGTTTTCTTGCATAAGAGGGTGACGGGGACCTAGTATTAAGACACTCCGTAGTCCATTTTTTGCCAAATTCTCGAAATATTGTGTTCAACACACGAACACGCGGAACACTATCCTTCACCAAAAAAGAATAAAAATAATTTGATTCTAACCATATCCCCAAATGAGAATAAAATCCCTAATTGTAAAATTAAGGGAAAGAAACGAAAAAAATATTACTAATACATAAGGAGCTTTAAGTTGTTACATTAGAACATTTTTAATACACTTTCATTAAATCGTTCGTCGTCGTCCATTTGTTGTCCGTCTACACAGACGTCTGTCAGAAACATTTATTTAAAAAATTAAGCTTCACAGTCATCAATATCAAAAGATACGATCATTACAGTTTTGCTACACTTTGTATGAAATTCGCGGGGTAATCAAAACCTATAGAGTACTTCCCGTGGACCTATGGTTAAAAAAATTGGCACTAAGTGAGGACCTACTATACAAATAAAGGAAAAATTGGAAAAGTGAAAATTTATAGGTATTTATATTTATAGAAAACAATAATTACAATCCTATATTAGTTGTTCATTTCATACAAAATGAGAGTATATGCCTGACGTTTTTAGTTGTATTTCACGTTTTCCGTTTCCCTACAATTCTTAAATTAGTACCGAAGCCTTGGCGAGCGAGTCCGACTCGCACTTAACCGTATTTATTTAAATATAAAATGTCCCAAGCGAAATTTGACTCCGTATCTACCACACTCAACCAAACATACAATCTACGTCGTAGCATTCAGAGTAAGTTAAAAAGAACATTTCACAATAAGAAGCTCGCAGGTGGTGACTGTGAAGCAACAAACATCCATGTGTCCTGAACAAACAGTGGCGCCGGAGGCCGCGAGGAAATAAACACGCTTTTATACAACGAATACTCGTATAATACAATACTATGGTATAGTAGTATGTTTTATGATTTGAAATCAATTCGTCTTTAGGTTTACATTCACTGGTTGTCGCCCGCTGTTTTGTAAAGTAAAAAATTGTGTTTTTTCCTTTCTCGTAGAAATTTCGACAAAATCCTTTTAACTTTCCAAGTAGAGTTGTTGCGCCTGTGCGTTGTCTGTTAGTCAGTAAGTAATGGAAGATTTTTGTATATTACTAGCGGACCGCTCGCGACTTCACCCGCTTGAACTATATTTATTTATTAACCTGAATCACTTTCGTATTCTAATAACATTATCATTTTAAAGACAATATCCAAACGTAGAAAACAAACTTCAGTCAATTCAATAAAATTATAACTTTGTAGTAATTTTGTCTATACATTGACATCTTTTTAAATTTGTAACCTGGTTTAAATAAAACAAACACTAAATGAGGTCAGTACATAGCTCAGGTACCAGCATGCGACTGTAAACGGGACCGGTCAGAATGACTCCAGAATTCGGCGAAAAGTGAGGAATGGAAGTGTCTTAATGAGTAACGGAGTGTCTTAACATACTCACTCTTTTCCTAGCCTGCCTTGTGCGATATACAGCGTGATACTAAAAAATACAATTTTATTATATGTACAGATTAAACAGATGTAGTGGTGGAACTCAAGAGTTTTGACGTGCCAGAGTGAAGAAATGAAAAGAGTTTAAATATAATATTTTTTTCTGATTATTTTTATTCTAATAAATATAAAATCCATCTAAGACGTAATACACTCCGTTTTCTATAATGAAATATTTTTCCTTTTTCTTTTTTATGTAATAAGTAACAGGATAAACCTAGGATAGCTTTTTACTTCATACAGTGATTTCGTTAGGACAAATGTGATGATAGAAACAAAACAAACTCGCTTCGTCCCAACACTGTTTATCTAATAACAAGACTATAGAGCAAATAAACTAACGATGAAATATATTTATAAATATATTTTTATATAGGAAGAAGATGCTGTCTGACTGTAAGCGCCACGAATGTGGATTCGATTCCAAAGACAAAGCGCGACGATGAGTTCCGCCTCTCAATACTGACAAATGAAAAATAAAGATAAATCAGCTTCACGAAAGCACCATAAAAAGACAAAGTATAGCGTCAAGTTCCGCCGCCATCCACTGTTAAAATGAAAGAAAGTAAATAATACACCTTAGGTAAGTTTCAAGTTAGTATATTTTTTTAGCTTGTCACATAATAAATGTGAATAAGTTTCAGCAGAGAATAAATATATGTATAGAAGATTTAAGATTATGCAAATAACTTTATTATGTAGATGATGCATGCATATGTGTTCTATTTCATATTTTCTCAGCATTTTCCTTGTTAATGCAAATTTTATTGTTGAATTATTTTGTATATATATTTTAACGAGGCAATATTTTAGATGTACTTTTATCTATACTATATTTTATATATATATATATATATATATATATATATATATATATATATATATATATATTAATTTTTTTGTTTCATACTTCACGTTTTCTGCATTACGCAAGGTAGGCAGAGGGAACTTAGTGTTCAGACATTGCATTCTCCGTTCAATTTTTGAGACATTGCTTGTTGAGTTGCGGAACTTAACTCTGCGCCGCAATTCTCGTTACCAGAGCGAGGAAATAAAAATAATTCATTCTCCCAAATGACAATCGAACCCACAACCGACACGTTTGTAATGCCACAACGGCCTCTTAACTTTACTTTATAAATTCCAGGTATTATATATTGTATTTACTTCGTTGTAGCTTAACGCCACCTGTCATAAGCGCGAGTTAGCAGCGGCGTGGATCCAGTGGAGCAGCGTAGCGCTTCAAGTCAACAGACTATTTATGTTAGAGAGGTAACTTTTTTGTAATTTATTTTATTTTATTTTTTTTAATTAACAGTGTTTCTAGCCTGAAAGGTAGAGGGAACCTAGGAACTTATTGCGACCCAAATTGCATGTATAATGTATTTTTTTAAATCAATTAGTTAGTAAGACCTGGTTTGACTGTAAGCAAGACGATTATTAGTTGGATGCCTACTTAAGTGCAATGGATTATTTTCATTTTCCCGCTCTGGTAACTTCCACTAGGTCTGGTCTGGTCGTACTACTAGGTTCCGTCTATCTATCTATGCGGAATATCTTGCAATGCGGGATGCAGTATGAATTTAATTATTGTGCTTCGAGTACAAAATCATTTCGTCAATCAATTTCATGTTATATGGAGAGCTCACGAAAGAGAGTGATCGTTAAAAATTTGTTAAATTACAATATTCGAAAGCATGTTAAAAAGAGATACAGTACCTACATATCATATAAACCTTAACCTGCATCCCACACATGGCAGGGTGGGCAGGGAACCTGGATACCTAGTGTTAAGACACTTTATAAGTAGCCTAATTGGCTTCGTTGGTAATTGCATTATCCGTTAAAACATTTTTCAGATTCGAACCAGTTCCTGATGTTAGTGCGCTTAACTAAACAAACTCGTTAACTTTATAATATCAACGTTAGTACAGATATTGTCATTTCTCTGTGCGGCGTGATACCTACCGTCGACTCTCTGAAACTGCGTTATTTTCTATTAAAATGAGCCACGTTACGTTACAGTGCACGAAATTTTACTCTATTCCATCCATTGTTATTTATTTATGAAGAAAACATCGCTTAAAATCACATAGAACGCTCAAAACTAGTATTTTGTTAAGTTGCAGCTTTATTTTATTTATTTGTTTACGCTAAAATGTATATATAATAAGGCGGTCGTGGCGCAGGGGCACAGGCGTGCGACCGTTAATGCGGCGGTTGTGGCTTCGATTCTTCGTTCGTTCGGAGGAATGAGATATATTTTAATATATCATATTTTCATTTCCTTAATATATTTATGGGAGATTACATTGCGGTATGCAAGTTCCAGCGTAAAGTTTAAAAAATAAATATAATAACGTCTAACTAACTTCTGATATATCATAATTAAACTGCAGTGAATGTGATCCAATCAAAATAACTTTTAATAGTAACATCACGCTTTACATATTACGTGGTATACAGTGGGAACGTAGTGTCAAGACACTCTGTTTTCGACTTTCCGGCCGAATTCAAGACATTGCGTGTTAGGTGGTGGAAATTAACGCTGCGTTTTGTCTTGTTACCAGAGGGAGGAAATGAAAAGCTTTTCGCGTTTATAATCAGACATTGCCACTGCTTTTTTGAAGTGGGTTAAAAAAAACTTGAATTTCACCAACTTGTCTGGACATGTAATTCATATAAAGGACTGAAGGAACACAAATCACTCGCTTCACGCTTTCCGCCCTAAATCCTTTTGTTCTACAGTCTTGACCTTTTTTCTCTGAATCGCTTGAACACTTTTACATTAAAGATTTACGGTACTCGTTATATTTTATTTCAATTTTTACATTTTATCTATATTTCTCGTATATAATAGTTTTTATTTGTATTTAATACTATAACACTACAAACATTTGGTCTACAAACATTTAATAATTTAAAAGCTATAGTAATATTTTAACTGTAAACAAAGTTACTGCTCTCGTTTGGTTAGATATTAACGTGTATGGGTGTCTGTGATAAATGGTCAACGGAATGAATTGTGGGGAACGAGTTTTATAAACAGACAAACAGACATATTTAAACTATGAATAGTTTCATGTACCCGTTCTAGGGAGCAAAAGCAGAGGACTTGGTGTCTTAACACTACATGATATTGTTTTTTTTTACCTAAAAATAAAACGATTAAGAAAACAACTGTGACCTTGATGATATTGTAACAGAGTGTTAAGTTCTTATCTCTCTGATTACCTTAATTTTCATACATCATTACACTAAATAACACTAACACACAGCTCATTAGATATCACCCTCCGAAATGTTCTGATTTAAGAAAAAAAGTTGAAGCAAAGGGAATTCGTTTTTTTACTTATTGTCCATGTCCTTCCCAAAATGAGATAGAGTTTTTACTAATACGAAATTGTTTCAATTCCTGTGTACATAAAACTCGCCAAAAAAACAATTATGGCAAATATATTAATCAATCGTGTCGCAGCGGCACAGCCAGACGGTAACCGCAAAGACAGTGGATTCGATTCCCATAGACTCAAGAGAATTATTTATGTTCATGCCCTCGCTAGCTCTGGTAACTTTGTATTGCTACCAAAGCAAAATAAAGCCCGGCGTCGAGTTCCGCCTCCCAACACGCAATGTCTTGAAAACTTGTCAAGGTTCTATTTGAAACATGATAGGCATGTTATGCGGGAAAATACACGAAGCTGTTTTTTTATATAGCCATATAAAAATTGTCTACAAACGTTTATTATTAGATATTTATTACGTTCCCTTGACTCAAACTCAATTATCACCTCAAATCCATTACTAATAAATTCCCTAATAAAATTACACACTTTTGTTACCGAGTTTATTTTGGTAAAGCTCATATTTTATTTACAAAGCACTTTTCAGTTCTTGGCCAATTTTCAGGTCAGAATTACACTTTGCGTTATACACACCTCTACATTTGAGTATAAAACAGTTTGACAGGTGACGAGGCGGGTGACAGCGCTCCGCTCAATATCCGTTGAATCCCGCTTTTGTGTAACCAGTTTATTTCTTATTTCATAATAATGTTATATTTTTACCTGTCATGTGTGCTTACGAAGTTATTTATACTATGAAAATATTTTTAATGTATTAAATCAAGAGTTGCGGCTGTTGTGTTTAGTGTAGCGGCACAGCGCCTGATTGAAATGAGTTCTTTTCATTTCTTCACTCTGGCATAAGACATAGTGCGAGGTTAAAAATATTTACCTCGCACTATGTCTTATGCCACACATTACTCAACTCGTTAACAGTCAATGTTTAAAAATGGTGCAAAAAATTACAAATGAAGTATCTTAGCACTACATCTTTTCTGTCAACATAAAAATTGAAATCATTGTAGTTATTAAATAATTTTTAATAGGATAGGCAGAGGGAACGTAATATTAAAACACTCTTACCCCACTTTTGGCCAATTTTCGAACTATTGCATATTAAATGGTAGAGCTCAAAAGCCCACTTTGTCTTGTTATCAGAGCGATGAAATAAAATGAATTCATTCCCCCGAGCGGGAATCGAACTCAAAACCATCGCCTTTAAAATCCGACGTCGACACAATTTACCTTCACGGATTAATCCAACGTGTACTGTAAACATTCCGCATTTCATTGTGTCTGTTCACTTATAGCATTATTTGTTTAAAGTTGGCTTCTACAGTTTAGACGTAGTTTATTTTGTTGATTGCTGTAAATATGTGTACATGCGGTAGTTCTATTCTCTGTTTATGTAGTAAATTAATTCTATGATGCCGTCGTGGCGCAGCGGCGCAGCATTTGTTTAGAATCGTGACGGTTGTGGGTTTGATTACGAGAATGAGTTATTTTCATTGCCTCGGTCTGGTAACAAGATAGGCATGGGGTTCAGTTCGGCCACTCATTAAGTGTATATTGACACTTATTAAGTGTAAAACTCCATTCCCGGAGTGCCTGGTATTATATTACCAGTTTCTCTTACTCTGCTATATAAGCTATATGAGCAGAATAAAATGTTAACCTAATTCAATACTATATTTTAGAAAAGTTAAATTTTTGACTGATCATAAGACTGCTGTAGGTTCGATTTCTACTAAAATGTGTTGAGTCTACTCCACGGATGACTTACTATTGTAGCTATTATTATTATTGCGAAGAACGTGGCTTAATTTTTAAAATTATACTGACGTGGAAATCTACGAGATACTTTTTCAAACAGCAAATATTTTTAATAATAAGCAGTATATTTTTTTATGTTAAATCTATTTTAAATAATGAAATGTGCTTTTTTTTAATTAAATAATATTTATTGACTTTACAATCACTCTATGAATCTCTTCTTTTACCTTAATGACATAGAACTTCATTTATATTTAACATTAGACATTTTGAAAATTGATTATTACTTTAATCAGACTTGGAATATGAATAATATCAATACAAAATTAGTCTCAAAAACATTTTTTTGAGAATTTTCATCAGAAAATTGCTTTCAAACAATCACGCAAACTTAGTTTATTTTCAATATAAGTATACATAAATATAATTTACGTAAATAAAATCAAATTCTAATAAAACGCGGAACGTGGTAGTCTCCCTCTATGGACCCGTGGGCTACCTGCAACCACCTGCCACACACTACCCTACGCGTAATTTCATTACAGTAAGGTACTGAAAGCGGCGGCGCTTAAATTTGTAAATCAGTGGTAATACACAAAATTTTATATTTCTCGGTGTCTATGGGACTACCGCGTCGGTCGCAAAAAGTTAAGAATGTGTATGTAATATATATTTATACACAATAAGTGCTACAAGGCTTTAGGTTGTGGATTTTATTCCCGTCCGGGCAAATAAATTATTATCATTTTTTCACTCTACTATCAAAACATCAAAAGTCGTCCGTCCGATCCGCAACTCAACGTAAGTCTTGAAAATTAGGTGGAAAGTGGGGAACAGAGCGTCTTAACACTAGGCTACACTTTTAAAAGTAGAAAATAGCGTGATATTACAATCTGGTATTTCTCTGTATCAAGAATATCAAGAAATATACAATTAATATTTAAAAAGTCTAAGTTTAATTTATATAAAAGATATTAAATAAACGCGTAACAATTTCCTTCTGTCTCCGAGACGTACTGAACAGTTGGAACCTCTCATCTGCATGCCGCCCAAGTCTCCACAATCACGACGACGCAAACTTTACACAATTTGTATGCGTGGGACGAACAAAATTTTCAGATTTCTACTGATTTTCTTAGACCTGGATATCTATTTCGTTATTAGGTACATAGCTACGGTGTGCCGCAGTTGTGCGAAAATTGCAAATATTAAATTTTATTAAGTAAAATATATAATATACTAGAGGCCAGTTGTGGCGCAGGGGCAAAAAGTGTGACTGTAAAATCGAGTGGTTGTGGGTTCGAGCCCCACTTGAGGAGATGAAATATTTATTTACATTTATATTTTCATTTCTTTGCTCTGGTATCGAGGCAAAAACCGACGATGAGTTCCGCTACTCAGCACGCAGTGCCCTCCAGAAGTCGGCGGAAAGTGGGAAACGGAGCGTCTTAACATTAGGTTCCCTCTGCCTACCCTGCTGTGAGCGGGATACAACGTGAAGCTGATTATTATTATGATTATAATATACTAGTGATCGCCCGCAACTTTGCTTGTGTGTTGATTTTAAGATGTAAAATGAAAAACGCAATTTTGTCCTGTGGAATTGCGAGAAATCCTTTCTTAGTGCTCTACTACATTTCTATCTCCAGTAGTTTTGTCTATGAGCTATCTGTCATTCATTCCGTAACGAAAGTATTAGACTGAGTTATAATAAATTTAGGACCTAATAGATTAATAGGTAAGTACTGGCTTCCGTTCATTCACAGAATATTTTGAGACACTGTGTCTATATCATCCAATGGGACGCTAAGGTACCCGACAATTCTAAAAAAATAATCAGCTCCGTAACTCATTAGAAAAAATGTGGGGTTTGATAGAAGAAAACGAAAAACGGAGTGTTTTCTCACTGCCGTCCGGCCCTTATAAAAATTATAAGAGCAAGATAAACAAAAACATGCTAAAATATTGGGAATTACATCTGTAGTTATACGTGTAGATGTTAAAGTTAAGTTATTTTTAAGTTTAAAATATACAAATTCACAAATCACACACAATATAATACTTTAGGTAAGACGGCACGAACTAAGAAAAAGTAAAGGCACAAACACAGTGAAAGGTAGTAATAAGTAAGGAAAGAAAGAGAAATTTGAAGAAAATACAGAAATTAGAGAAACATGTGGCGATAGCGGACAGACATACGCTTCGCGTCGGATAATACTAGTGACTGATTTGACCGCTGCGTATGCGCAAACCGCATCTTCAGTAAAGTGACAATAAGATGGACAGGTGACAGTATTTGATATAGAATATAGGAGCTATAGCAGTTATATATTATAAAAAAATATTTAAATACATATGTTTATGATAAGTGTGATAAGCCACTCATCCCCATTCGAGGGAGTAAGGGAGGGAGGAGGGAGGGAGTGTCTGCTCGCATAGACAACGCAAGGCGCCGAGTTCGACCAGAAATACCCTGGGCGGTGCGTGGATAACGGAGTTTCTTAGCATCAGGCTCTTTCTTTCTAATCTTCTATATGCAGGATACAGCGTGAAGCTGTTTGAAAGATTCTAGATTCTATTTCCGAAATAGCTCCTTTTATTTCAATACATAACCATAAAGATTTTATTTTCGTTTTTTCCTATAGTAAAAGTAACCGATCAGGTAACGAAGCGTAACGTCCGTGGAATACAAAATTAGTTTAGAGAAATTCGTCTCACGTCACAAACACCGGGCTGAATGTTATCACCCTGATTACATGAGGCCCTTTGCCACTACTATGATTGTGAGTATTACTTTACAGAGTAGAGTTACCTCGATAGTTGCTAAGGTTCTCTTTTTATTTTATATTAAACTTAGAAAAAGTTACTACAATACATACATACTTAGTTAGTTTTTTTAAGCTACACATTGTATCCTGCACATAGCAGGATAGGCAGAAGGGACCTGGGAACCTAGTGTTAAGACATTTTGTTTCCATTAAGACACTTCCGTTACCCACTTTCCATCGAGTTCAGGAGGCATTGCGTGTTGAGTGGCGAAAATCGACGCCGTGCTTTTCGTCTTATTACCAGAGCAAGAAAAATGAAATATTAAAAATTTCATTTCGTCGTGTGGCTATCAAAACCACAACCTGTCGCGTTTACACTCACTGTGTCATGACTGGTGCCTTAGTGGGAAATTACAATATATAAAAATTTACTCTATTAATTAATTTATATTTTTTTACGTGTTGCATACCAAATTTATATTAGCTTTTTATAAGCTAAGCTTTCGTCTTTTATAACTGTAGTATTCTATATTCGCTAGCGAGTATCGACCTTGTATATAACAATTTAGTAAGGGCCAGGTAATGCGATTTTCACCTTTCTAACGACTATTTCCCTAAAAAGATTGTGCGGGATTTCTTATGGAATCATATTTTTTGCCAAATGTCGCTGTTATGTTACTCACGTTTTTGTGAAAGCTAATATTGGCTTTAGTTTTTTATATACTTTCACAATTTTTAATATAATTTTAGATATTTTTTAAAGAGACTGTAAACGCGGTTGTTGTGGGTTTGATATCCACTCGTCAGAACGAACTATTTTAATTTGTCCGCTTTCGACGCACAGTGTGTCGAATGCGAGGGGAACGCGGAGACCGGAGCACCTAGACAATAGGTTCTCTTTTCCTAATCTACTAAATGCGTGAAATAAGAAATAAAACCGATCAAGTGCGACTAGGACTGGTCTCTCTCGAATTTTATACAAAATGCAGCAAAACGATGCGTAAATGCTCGTATCTTTTGATTGCGCTGACTTAGAAACATATTTTTATGAGCTCTACGAGACCATAGTCCTGAATATTTATTATTAATTACAGCTTGATATATTATGCGATCTCGAATTACTCTGAATTATTTTTACTCTGAATTCTCTCTGCCTATCCTGCTCTATCATGCGATATACTGTGAAAAAGATAAAAATCATGCCTGGATCGTAATTATATTCATTAATTACTACGAACAATGAAAACAGATTTCAAATGAAAATTTAATTCAATTACTTTTGGAATAACCTTAATATTTAATGTTGGAACGTACACGAATGTCACAGGTACCGTTGTTATTACGTAGACGGAGTACTGCGCCTCAATTATTGTTGCTAACTTAAAACAAACTTAGTTTATCTTGACAGTTGTGACTTGTTACAACTTGGCGGGCTTAGGACAATAAAGACACCTCAAATTAAATTAATTTATTAGTAATAATCATTATTATTATAGTTGTAAATATTAATAAATACGTGTACTCATTAAATACGGAGAGTTCTCCGCACTACGTTATATTATAAATAAAATTAAAAATAACCTAAGGGGAGAAATTTGGAAAATTCACTATACCTACCTTAATTTGATAATCGTAACTCTCAATAAATACTGATACTATAATTCCAAAGCTACGTGAGAATGTTATGGCACTTACACAGTTTGAACTTCAATTACATGTGTGTGCTTTTTTCCTTTATGAATACCGTTGAATTCATTTTGAATATCCTCTAAAGATTTTCCTTTGGTCTCTGGAACGAAGAAGTAGACGAAAATGATTCCAATAACGCATGTAACAGCGAAGTGCCACAACGCCCAGCCT
>DWMY01000641.1:0-21342 GCA_018249775.1 Heliconius hecalesia formosus | reverse complement strand
TTCTAAAAATACGTAATTGTATTTCCTCTAGGCTAAACCTTGATTAAAATCCGTGTATGATGTATGTAATCTTTTAAGCTGAACACGTAATCATTTTTATCTCTATAATATTAATGTAGAAAATAGTATGTCAAAGTTTAGTATAAAATTTTATCGATACAAACATGAAAATAAGGCTATTTCCTATAGCATATTGTATATCGTCATAATATAGTTTATATAAATTAACAAAAATACGATGACAGTGTGATCACAAGCACCACTCCACGAAAGTAAATATTCATATTACGACAAGTGAATCAAAATACTAGATTTCGTCGGAGCATCACTTTTGGCGGTGACTAAAAAGCAGATAAGTAATATATTATAAGGGTAACGACACCCTACAGGGTGTTCTAGATAATTAACTAGGTGTGAAAAAAAAGTTATGAGTGTATTAGACACAATATAAAAGAAATGTATAATCAATTATTATTTAAATCAAATTCGCCTTCATTCATACATCAACAAAATTATTTAGATATTATTAAACTATTATTAAACTGTTTCTACCACATGATAATTAATTTTAAATAATACAACGACCTTATGTCATGAACTAAACTAAAAAGAGACGGATGTTTAAAATAAACTCTTAAAATCATCCCAAATGCTAAAATAACAAACAGATAACATTCACAGATAGACCGTTGCGAGAATATTATTATAAAGACAATTAAAATTAAACTTATAAGCAAATGGAAACTGCTCGTTTAATAAAAATAATAAGTAGTTAAAATCATTTTTATACGTGCAAAAAAGTGAGGCCACAATGGTACAACGTCACACTAGCATAAAACGCGACGGTTGACGATGTGTATTCGACCACTAAACACGTACTGGCTCGAAAACTCGGCAGAAAGCATGAAACTAAGTGTCTTTATACTACGTTTCCCTCCCCTGCTATATGTAGAATACAGCGTTAAGTTAATATGTGCAAAAGTTCGACCATGAAATATTATAGTAAACCGACGACGTATTTTTAAAGATGAAAAATAGAAAGAAATTTAAGTATCTTTTATTTTCTACTGTTTTTTAGAGGACATCATGAGCGAAAGCATGTTTTGATATTAAGCATGCAATATATCTTGCATAATATTTATAACTAAAATTAAACATGGAATATACTAAGCTAAAAAGTAATAAATTTTAATCCTAAATTTTATAAGCAACACTTACCTCGACTCCAGTAACGCCAAGGGCCGTGACCAAGTTGGGTGTCATCCTAAAAGGCACCTTCTCGGGAACGCGCAGGGTCTTCCCCTTCTCGAAGCACACGTTATAATCAATATGCACCACCTCACCAGACGTCAAGTCCACTAACACATTGTCCAAATGTCGGTCTCCCAAACCGATTATGTAACCTATAGTACTCATTACGGCAACCGAGTAACTATACCGACGCGTCATTTGCCACCACTGGTCTGGACTCACGCTGCTACACCACAACTCCCTCCATAGTAAATCTCGTGGAGTTTCATCTGACAACTGCTGTAATACCTGTTTTAAGACGGATACAGGCCATTCTTTCCTATTCTCAGTGGGAATTCCTGCTTCTTTTAACAGCGGATTTAGTTTACTGTAAAACAGCTCAGAAGGACGAAGCACATTGACAGTTTTGTTCGTTTTGGCAGATTGAATGGCCGCTTCGCGATTTTGCCAGCGCTTATATAACGCAAATAATGGAGTTACGTTGTCTACCCAACTTATGAGGCCTGATCTAGGACCAAGAGGAATGACCGAATAGTGTCGAGCTCTGTACGTTTGATTATCATTATTTTCAGAATCGCGTGCCAGCATCGTATTAGTTATCGACAGCAATTGCATTATTCTTTCGTCTAAATGCAAGTCTTCCAAGCCCTTGAAAAGATATGTATAAGGTTTACCATCAGAGCCGTAAAATACTAATTTCTTTGGCCGCGTCTTAGTAGGAAGTATGGCAACATTATTTTCAATTGATTTTATTGTAATTCTCACAGTTCTCGTATTGGTGTGCAAACCGGGCATCGTAATCACTGTATCTTTCATTTCAGCTAAAACAGGGCTGATATCGGACATTTTTAATATATAAAATGCTCTTTTGTTCACCTTTTGTTGTAATTTTATTTGTAACTGTTTAAGTGGCGCCCAGGATTCTTGAGGCTTTTCAGGATTGGTTGGATCTTTTAGTTTATCAATAACATCGACGATGATGGCTTGAAATTTATTTTGAAATCCGATCTCATGCGGTGTCTCTGGTTCAGCAGATGTTATACGATTAAGTTCTTCGAGAACAAACACTATGGGTTCAAAAATTATACGATGCTTTTCTTTAATCAGTTTTTCTTTTTCTTCTGCACTTAAGTTGGCATTATTTTTTACTTTTGTGATTTCAGTCTCTAGTTGAATTAAACGTTTACTAAATTCTGTGTGATGTTGCACTAACGTTCCTAGACACAGTTCATCCCATAGTAAATTTATCCTCTGCAACTCTTTTACTAACAATTTCACTTGTGATATTGTTTTAGGAGCCTGCTTAGCAAGAGTTTCAACCATGTCTAAGAAACAAGAATTTAATTCCATATTAACCACTTTATCACTAGCTGAGTCTTCCAAATCCAAATCGTCCTCACTATCAGGATCATCATTAGACAAAAATGACCTAGGGACGTGTAAATTTGTCAAGCTATTTTGTTCATTTTCGACAGCACCAACGACTGCTGGGAATGTAATTAGATGCGGCGTATCTTCTGCTAATCTGCACAGCAAATCAGAAACACACTTTCTTACATAAGTTTCTGGATGATTAAGCCTTGAAAATAATTGAGGAATAATTACTTTCCACGGTTGTGTAGGCGTGTTTGCTAATCCTGATTCAAGGACAGTTTGTAATTCCATAGCGTGTTTCACTATCAATCGTAAAAGCCTAAGTGTCGCATTAACAACAGCATTTTCGCCACTGTGATTAATATAGTCTGATGCACATATTAATTGTAAGAATTTGAAATAGGCATCCGCCGATAACTCAAAGTATGAAAATACTCTTTTCTGAGCTTGCCGCCATATGTCTACGAGCAGGGCAAGGTGTTCAGGGAAAGCGTTATTTAAAGATGGAACAGTACGCAATTGGTTTTCGATCATTTCTGAGGTATTTATTTCATTCCAATCTATATCTTCTTCATCACACGTCGCTTTTGTTTTTGACAATATCTCACAGACAGCTTCGAAATCTTGAGGTGAACAACCTATCATTACACTTTCTATTTGAAGCTTGTCATTATCAGTAAGTTGTTCTCGTGTTTTAGAACTAAATTCAACCATTTTGCGACCCCATCTAAAACACCAAGCAGCAAAGTTAGCCCAAGCTTTAGCCAGACCTGGACATTGGTTTACGCCAAACTGCAATAGTTTACCAACTGCAGAGTCAGTCAGAGGAATAACGTTTTCCGATATATTGTTATCTACTAAGCCAATTTCAGGTAAAGCTTGTACTAATTTTGAAAGAGGTGAATCATTTTCTAAGATATTTTCGTTTTCATTTTGGACCCATTTTGAAAGTGTCAATAACAATCTAGTCCCCTTTTCGCGTAGTTCGTAATTTTGCTCTCCCATAGCTAATCTTTGAGAAAATCCAAGGGATATACTCGCACACAAATTGATAGCAGTAGCTTTCGACTCATCTTTAGCATAGGTAACTTTGCATAATTCTGTCAGTGCAGTGGCGTTATTGAGTGTCCATATATCAAGGTCATATGTATTGGTCGATACAAATAAAACATCGCTTAAATCTTCCAAAGTACTCACGTTCAAGCACAACTGAAAAGCAGAATTGTTTTTAAAATGCCTTAGAAGCTCTCTCTTCGCCAGTACCAAATTAACATTCTTTCTAGCGCTTTTTATTACATCGAGTCTTAAACATTCATTATAAAAGACATTTTCTTCGGTCATGTTAAGCTTCGTGAAATATTGATTCCACCATAAAACGCGAGTCAAGTTTTTCATTTCTGTACCATAAATATTTTCCTTAATAGCAGACGGCTTGAACGGATTAGTTATTGTTTTTCCATTCTTCATTACATTCAGTAGACCATTATTTGCCAGCTGCATTATAGCTATATCTTTAAGAAAATGGATAGCATTCGTCCGCGAAAACTCTTCTGCACTTGAATTTAATAAACTTTCACATTCTTTCAATAGAAAATCGTATTTGTCACTATATTTATTATGATAAATATTAATCGCTGAATATATTAACGTAGTCTCAATTTTGTCTATTAGCCCTTGACATGAATAAGCATTTTTAGGCGAATCAGATGAATCTATGTCCAAAATGTTCCAATTACTAAGTTCCGGTATTTCGTTACCATCTTCAAAATCTTGTAAGACGGTAAGTGGTTCCCAAATTGAATTACGCATACTTCCTTCAGTATTCTGTTTCCATTCTTCCATGTCAGTCCAGCTTTGTATATTTTTATAACACTCTAACACTTGCTCGTCGATGAACTTACTTGCCTTAGAACCTACTTTACTTTCATTCTCATCATTATTTTCATTGATCTGTTGATAGGTATTTTTATAGAACTCAGAAGCTAATTCAAATCTAAAGTTAGCTTGTTCAGCAACACCTTTAAGCCAGGCAAATTTTAGTTCGAACTTTTGCTTTATCCACACATATAAACCATGAAGAACTTCAGGTTCCTTTATATTTATAAGGGCTCGTGCAACACTTATTGTTATCGCTTCTATATCTATGTTCGAGTTACTTGAGGCGTTTTGCAATATCAAAGAAGCATGATATATCGCCGCCCCATAATGTCCACCGTAAATACTCACAGCGAGTGCTGCCGGACGAACTCTGTTATTCCACTCACGGCAAGTCGTCCAATTAGTGTGGAAAAATGTTTTGACGGGTTTAGCAACTGCTGGTAGCACTGTCGCCGTACCTTCCGCAGCATTATAAGTATATTTTTCTAAGAACATCATAAATTCTACCAACCATCGTGCCCTGACTTGCTCAGCTGTTGCTATATCTAAAACTTTTGCACTCTCCAAAGCTACATATTTCGTTTCGGATGATGATATTTCTCTCGCTACACCTTTTAAAGTACCTTCAATCTTTGTAAATGTCTCCTGAGGTTTACCTAATGGTGTACGAAGTTTTAATAAAATACATGTCTGAGCCACTTCAGACAGGGCCCAGCTGGCACTTATTGAAGAGAAATTTGTTGCGCATTCTCGGAAGAACAATAAGGCGTTTTCATCTAAGTCTTGACACAGAAGAGGCCAAGACGATATGAAGATGTCCCGTAAAAAGCTCTTATTATCTAAATTAACTTTCGTTAGACAATTCATTATAGATGAGAAATGATGATTGGGCAATGTTGTAAACGATCCTCTCATGAGATACTCTTTGAACGAATTTAGTTTTGTATCACAATTTATGACCAAATTGTTCATTTTGCGACTAGTAAATGTTTTTACGATTTGTTTATCAAATTCTTGTTGTACAATGTCCCATGGAAGTTCAAACAAAACCTTCTTACATATAGTGGCCAAAACTTTATTTTCATTGTCAATATGTAAAATACATACCACTGCAATTGTTTTGAGCAAAAGCATATTCCACACCATGCTTTTATTCTTAAGTAAATATTGGAAATTTTTGATCACTATTAAAACAATTTCACTGTCGAAACTATGGGCCAATGTTAGCATATTGGTTGTCAATAAAAGAAAGCTTTTTGATAAGCTAACAATAGGTAAATAATTGTCTAATTGGCAAAATATATCTGATATCCATGTCAAAATAAGAATTAATGTTTCATTAGGCATTTGTTCATCAAGGACAATGCTTAAAGTGTTTAATATTACAGTAAGATGTCCAGAAGTTGGGCTCGAGCTGGACACATCTCCTAAAGATAAATTGGATAAACCAAATAAGTCATTACCCCTTCCTTGGGAATTTGTTACTAAGTCGCTAGAAGCAATGAAATGGTTGTTCTTTTTACAATGAGAATAAAGCAAAAAGAGTATAGCGTATTGTAGTGCTGGGCGTTTCTTCATTAAAATTTCATCATGTGGACACATTTTGATAGCCAATAACTCCAAAATACTTGGTTGCAATGCCCACATTCCAATTATAGAGTTACTTGCATTTGCCAAATCGGAAAGACATTGTAAGTAAAATATAATGTTTTTTTCTGCATCATCTTTCTTATACTCTTCTGTGTATTCAACTTGTAATATTTGCACATCTGGTATTAAGATAGAGTATGAATTTTGTATGTCACTTAAAACAAATTTATATGCTTCTTGTAAAAGTGGGATATTTTTCAAGTTAAGTAAATTACTATATATGAACATAATACCATTCAGTATCCTAGTGTCTTCAGAGAAACATAAGGGTCGGAGTAATGATCCAGGACCTATAGTCTGAGAAATAAAATCTAGTGGAAGATTTGAGGCTATTTCCTTGATAGTAACTGAAATTAGGCTTATAATGCTTAAACAAGTGTTTTCATCTATTTGCAAATAGTTATTAACTTCCAAAGTTATAAGTGAAAACAAAGCAGGTTGACAGGAAGTTGATTTAGTTTGCAAATACTTTAATAATAATATAATGCATTTGTTACCTGCTAAAATTAGGTCCGATTCAGCATTTTCAGTGAGAACCTCAATCATTACATTTAGAATTTTACTCAATGCATCAGTCAGAAATGACCAAGTAACGGACTTTGAGACTGTAGGGCTCAACAAGTTACCCAAACTTTTAACAACTGTGTTAAAAACATTTAAAAACGATGAAATCTTTTGCATGCAGTCTTCGTGTGAGTTAGCATCACCATCTTTATCACTTTTATTGGAATCCAAGTCATTACAATACGCAACCATATCCTCTACAAACTGATTTAACAGATTTATTGAAAATCCTACATCTGCTTGCCAATGACGGCTCAATTTAAATAATGATTGTACAGCAAAATCTTTAATCTTCTTCGGTTGGGCATTATCAACATGCCATCCAACTAAAATATCTACTGTATCCACAAAATGATTAGCAAAATGTTCTGGGTATGAATTAGACATTAATGTCATGGCATTTATGGCAGCCATAAACACTTCGGCAGAATCTGTAGCTTCAATGATAGTTTGTATCTTTTCTAATATGTCTTCTGCAAAATCAGGTAGGTTGGGAGTTTCAAAATCAAGTTGAAAAGTTTCCGTGAAAGAAAGAACTAAAAGATGTTTAATAGATGTGTTATGCACAGAATATGTTGATATAATCCAATCAAGATGTTTTCTAAAGTCAGGTCCCATAACATAGCCAATTCTGCCCAACACTACAGCAGCACCCTCCTTTGTCTCAATGCTAGGTGCATCATAAAGCACATCTAACAATGATTCCACTAATATATCATAAGATCTTCTAATATAACGTGCATTTTCAGGCATCATTACAGCATCTTGTAATTTGCTACATATTGTTAGAGATTTCTCTACATCGACTTCCGCACATAGACGACGCAAAAGCTTAGAAATACGCGGGTCCTCAGGTAGGTTTACTACCAAGTCCGATCTCTCATAAAATTTATTATTGTTTCCTTGCGACCAATTGTCAATTTTGGTAGTGCCTAACGATTCGTGATATCTGTAGGAGTTTTCATCTCGGTCACCTCTTGGCGGGAAACCGCCACGGCCTCTGGTGCCGCCCCTGCTTCCGCCTCTGGAGTGCCGGAACTCGGTGACCCGTCCTCGTGACCGAAAACGCGACTCCCTAGGACCTCCGAATGAGGAAGGTCCATCGTATGCTCCAACATAACCTCTGACCTTATCATCCGCAGTGTTTTCATGTCCAATTTCGTCCCGATCAGAAGCATCAATATTATCCGATAATTTTGAACCTTTTACTTTACTATTTGAGGTGGTGGATAGCATCACTAGAACTTGTTTTTGATGTATAGACGTCACAACACATTGCCGTAATATTAAGAGCGAAATTCAGTTAAAACTTCAGACACAAACGCTTTTTGTCGAAATTCCTTCGCCAACAGAGATGTCACAGACACAGACGTTATACATATCAGTTATCACCTGTCATTCTGGTAGTTTCTGAACGATACATTTTATAACAATCATTTATTACCATAGGTTAAACTAGTACGGTATATATAAAAAAATACATTAAAATAATTTAATAGTTTTATTCTACCTTACAATATAAAATAATTGTCTATCCCTAAGAAAACTAAAGCTCAATTTCGTATCTGTTATGTACATATTGGATGAAATCAATATAATAATAATAATAACTTTATTTATGAAAAACACTTAAATGTTATATAACTTCTGTCTAACTGTTTTGTAAAATTATTTATTTATTCTTGGGCAGCTTATTCGTCGAATTTTGTATTATTATTAGTTTGTAGCAAAAAACATTATACTCTATAGGTTTATAGTTATGTATATATAGTCTTCCAAAATCACATCCTGTGGGTATAGTTATATTATATATATGTTCTGTGGTCTTCATTGAAGGGAAAACAAATACAAATGTCTAATTTGTTAACTAAGTAGGTTATCCTCTTAAACGTGGAATTTAAATATTTATAAAAGTTTAAACAAGTTTTCATTAACACTCATTTGTTTTTAATGTAATAAATAACAATGAAAAGCACTAAAAGAAATCACGATTTTAAAGGTAATTGTAATAATTAATAAATAATTTGATACAGTCCATCACTATTCAATTAAGCTTTTAATCGGATCTTTCGTTTTTGACTATATAGGGAGAGGATACTTAATAATGAGCTATCTCATTTTTATTAAATAAAAAAACACTATACTGAATTGCTTGGGACTGGACAAACAAAAATAATATAGTCTAATATAAAATTCACAGTTTAACATATTTTCATTTTACTTCTTTACAGCATTGGAGTTAAAAGTCGATGAAAATTCTACTTCTCCCCATATAATTTATTTTAAAGAACATACTGTAAGGAACCACACTAGTGATAAACCTTCAGGTAGAACACTCTTTATTGTTAACATCCCACCATATGCTGATGAGAAGGGCCTTAGAAATGCATTTAGTGAAGCCGGTACAATAACCTCTGTTATTTTTCACGAAAAACCTACTTCAGAAGTAATTGAAGAACAATTCATAAAGAAACCACAAAAACTATCATTTAAAGTTTGCTATTTGGTGTTCAAAAAAGTTTCAGAATTAGATAGAGCACTTAAATTAACACAATTAAGTCCTATGAATTCACATGGCCATGAAATAAAAATTGGCTTAAAAAAATGGGTTGAAGAATATAATAATTCCATAGAATTGACAAAAGCATTAAAAGAAAGAATTGAGACTTTCATGAAAGAATATGACAAGAAAACTGCAATTGAAGAAAAAAAAGAAAAGGCACTGGAACAGGAGGATAGTGAAGGATGGGTGACAGTTACTAAAAGGGGCAAGGTACAAAGTTTTGCTCGAACAGAAAAAGTTGAGAATAAAATCATGGCTAAAGAAGACAGAAACAAGAAACGAAAAGAACTCAAAAACTTCTACACTTTTCAAATCAGGGAATCCAAAATGAAACACATTGTGGCTCTAAGGCAAAAATTTGAAGAGGACAAGAAAAAGATTGCACAAATAAAACAAAGTCGTAGATTTAAGCCCTTTTAATTGTAATAATAAATAAATTCATATTTGTTAACAGTTTTTTTTTGTACATTTCCATAATATACTTTATAAAATTAACAATCACAATGATTATTTTCTTCTCTAGTTTACATCTTACATACTGGGTATACAATGATGTGGTGTACTATAAACAAGATATAAGAACTTATTGTTTCCTTTTTTAAATTTAAATGAAACAAGTTTCTGACTGTATATAAAATAATATATATTTTAAGCTTAGAGGGGTCTCCTTTAAAGTTGCCATTTTTCACCATCCAACAACATTAATAAGGACAGGTGATTTAAGCTTCATACTTTATCTTGTATAGCAAGTTGGCAGAGAGGGAGTCTAGTAACAAGGCAAACCATCTAATTTGAGTAGAATTTGAATCTACAAACATATTCATTCATTTCTCTCTCTATAACCATACCAGTATTAATTATTATAAAACACAATAATTTAATATGTTTTACTTACCTTTTGATATTTCATTCTGTACATGATTATACAAATACACAAATAATGCACAAAATTAACACTTATTAACGATTTCCATTATATTCAGTCTGTTTTTTACATCAATAGTTTTAAAGCATACGTCAAATGCTTTGTTGATGACTTTTAATGATAATCCTTAAAAGCCTATTCTCAGGTAAAGTGTCTAATGCTGCTAGGAGATTGCTTATATTGCCGTAGACACAACCATTCGCTAGTGATACTTGTATTGCTTGACCTATTCTGTCAAGGCAGTCCTGTAACAAAACAGTATTTTTATTTTATCTTAATCTATAATTATAATAAAATCGCGACTAAAATTGATATGGGGATATTTAACAATGTAAAAAACCTTAAAACAATGATGTTTTAAATTTTTGTTGGCTTGTCTTTCTTTTTGTGCATGCTAATCTAGGAAATGGCTTAACCAATTTAAATACAGTTTTCAATATTATATTTTATCAAACTTCCCTTAACGTTTAGTGTTTGTTTCATTTCAAATCAATTTCAATCGATTTATAAATTAAAAAGTGATATAAATATAAAATGTTTTGTTTGCCTCATCTGTTATACAATAACTGTTTTATTCAATTGCCTGGAACTATAGTATAAATATTTTAATATTGTCTTTACGTTGATAATCTTAATAATATGTCTATCAGTTGATAATAACTCGAAAATAATAAATCATCACTCCGATAGTGATGCAAAGCACAGTATTGAGTCCAGCCACTCAAAATGCAATGCCTCAAGAATTAAAAAAAAAATGGGAAATGGAAGTGTTTTAATATCGAATGGAGTGTACTACACTAGTAAAAATTTACCATACTAGTAAAATAATTATAATTACCTGTAATTTTGTATCACTTTGTAATCTAACACCCTTCTTAACCAACGTATGTCCATATGCTTGTACCAAAGGGGTCAATGCAGCTAAATGTTGAGCATTTACAGCCGTGGGAGGACCATGGGTTCGTCTCCCAGCTCTCAAACTATGTAACACTCCTAGATGTAACTTTATGTAAAGTTCAGATTCTGTTAATGGTTTACTAGATACTGATTTCACTATGGTGGGCTTTTCATCTTCTATTTTGATTTTCTTTATTGGTATTTCATCCATTTCAGAGTCTTAAATGGAAAATTAATATAAAGAGCATTTATATGTTTTAGGCAATATTATAAGCAAAAAACAAGTCAAATACTGGGGTTCATACATCATTTCTACTTATTCATTCAATGCACTTTATATTTAGGGGAAAAAAATAAAATAACTACATACTGTTGAAGTTGAAATTACAGTTATCATCTTAAAAAAAAATGTTTACTAATAATATGAAATAAGAAAAAAGAAATCATACAATTTTAAATTACTATACATACATCCTTTGATATGCAATACCATATTAAATGCCGTTGTGACACACAGAGCAGGGCAGAAGCGTGCAATTGTAAGCGCAACAGTCATATGTTCTATTCCCACTTAGGGGAATGTAATATTAAAATATTTTCATTTCCTTGCCCTAGTAAGAAGACAAAGTGTGGTATTGAGGGGGAACGCCCAACACACAATATCTCGAGAATTCAGGGGAAATAAGGGAATGGAGTATTTGAGCATTACATTCCCATGTTCTGTTGTAATAAATTAAATATTTAAAATTACCTTCATCAATAAACAGTGGTGCTAAAGCACACCAATGTATTAATCCAGCTAAAGGAGTCACTGCAGCCATTGGAATGGAACCACTGGGAAGTGCTGCTGGGTTTAATTGTGCTGACATACATAGTGTTGGATTGGAATATACCTGGGGAAAGGTAATTATTAGTATGATAGTGATTTCTTATTAATAACAATTATTATTAATGACAAGAGCATTTTTTTTACACTTACTCCCTCATGTCAGAATGAATCAATAAATATTACATTTGCAGTCAGCTGTCCACTTTATGATATTGCACATGATGTTGCAGTGGGGTTGACATAGTAATATTTAAAAAGTATATATCTGTACTACTATTAACCAATGACAAACTACTACAAGTACTGAAAGTAAATTTTGTTTTTCTCATAAATAAAAATTATATACTTTACCCAAGAAGTAATAACCTCCAATAAATTTTTAGGGGGCATTTTCTTAGCTCTTTGTCCATCATGCATGTACAGTTCAGTAACAGCAGTTATAAAATTTGATACAAACTGTGGAGCAGTTGTTGCTAGGGTCTTTAAAGCACTCTGGTTGGAAGTATTTAAATAGAAATGGTCTCTGATAACATTTTCAACTAATTGTAATGATTGTTGGGAGGAGCAACCCATTTGTTGAAGCCACACACCTACTGCCAACAGCACCTTGAAAATACAATAAATAGTTAAAATTGTAGTTTGTTAAAATTCTTTTAAAGTTATCTTAATTCTGTGATTAACAGGTCTATTTCAAAACACTCTATTGTTTGCCTTCATTCAGAATATTTGTGTAATTGCAAATTGCAAAGTTAGAAGTTAATATCACACTTTGACTACCAGAGAAGGGAAATATGAATAATTTAACACACCAAGTTGGACTAGAACCTACAACTATGCTGTTTAGGTTAACAGTTAGAAACTGTCCTATTGCACCATGACTTCCCAGTGATATCTATAAATAATACTTACAGGAGTACTTGAGGCAGAAACAGCCATGCTAGCAAGAATACTTAAAACTTTCAGCTTTCTCTGACTTTCCATTCCCCCAAATAAAGATAAAAATATTGTGTTTTTTGTAGTCTCATTTGTACAAGCTGATATATAGTCACAAATAATATCTATGAGCTGTAATTCCTGCAGAGGATTCAATCCACGTCGGTTTCCGCGGCGGTCGGTCTCACAAAATACAAATTCTGATATAAGCTCCATTGCATTATCCAGTTGTTTATTAGTAGGAGCTGATCTTCCCACAAGCAATTGTTCTGAAAAAAATAATAAGAAAAGTGTAAATAGTTCATTTTGTAACGTTTTCAGAGTTAGCAATGTAAATGGAAACAAGTACCTATTTTTAAAAGAGCTTCCTTTGCACAGGTTGGAAATTCATGCTTTCTTAAAGCATGTTTTAACTCAGAAAAAGACATTTTAAGTAAAAGCTCAATACTTTGATAAAATTCTTAATATTTATAATTCTTATATGTTTTCATAAAATATTGGTCGTATTACATTGACAGTTGACATCTAACTTGTTTAGTTCTTCAATACTTTTCATGTATTTTTTATATTTTGTAATACAATATATGTTGTAAGCCAATTACTAAATTTTACACAGTTTAGATATTTGAATATATTTTACTAAATGATGATTAGTTATTGATATAAATATCATTTGTATATTAAGGTACGTACGTTAACATACAATTATCAATTTACATTTTAGTACGGTGGTACTACCTATACTATATACATATATACTACGGTAGGTATAAGAGCTTTCTAAGCTAATTTTGGCTTTTTATCGTTTGAAATGAAATCCAAAATTTTTTTATTTTAGTTGAATTAGTAATCTGTGCTAAAGTTTCATTAAATTTGACAGCTACAGTAAAGTCACAAACTGACTTTAAATTTTGACAGCTTGCGTTGGTGCTTTTTCGTAGATTGCAGGCCATTATTTTCGAGTTAATTTCGGTTATTTATATTTAAAATAATTTTTGAGTCTCTTACACAAAATGGAAGTTATAGTAGCTAACGTAGATCATATTAAATTTGATATAGATTATGCATTAGAACAGCAGTATGGAGCTTTACCGCTACCCTTTCCCGGGATGGACAGTAAGTAGTTTATTTGGCTATATATAATATACATATACAATAACAATATAGCTACAAAAAATATTTTTTTGTACATTAATAACAATAGAACTAGTTTTAATAGAACTAATATAAATATAGAGAAGTAATATGTCGGTACTAGGTAGGCTCCCTTGACAAGCTTATTTACTCTTGAATCATTAGATAATAAGAGAATATTGAAACTATTATACTTCTTCAAATAAATTACATATTTCAGAATCCACAGCGGCAGTGTGTGAGTTCTTTAGCCAACCAGGAGGTTGTACTAATGGCCCTCAATGCCCATACAGACATGTAAGAGGTGACAGGACAGTTGTATGCAAACATTGGCTCCGTGGTTTGTGTAAAAAGGGTGACCAATGTGAATTTCTCCATGAATATGACATGTCTAAAATGCCAGAATGCTACTTCTATGCTAGATTTAATGCTTGTCACAATAAAGAATGCCCTTTTCTTCACATAGATCCTGAGAGTAAAATAAAGGATTGTCCATGGTTAGTTTGACATGTAACACTTATTGCATAATTTTATTTATTGTTAAATATATATTTTCGTTACAATATATGTCAATGGTAATGTTTTCCTATTGTAAATACATAACAATGTAACAAAGTGTGGTTAGTACTACACTAGGGTCTATCTACATGTTCTGCCAGATATGCTTGATAATTATGCAGGACAAAGTAGTCCTATATGATAATAATACACAAACATATTAATTTGACTATATAGTCATATAATACACACTTGCAACTTTACTTACAGGTATGATAGAGGTTTCTGTAGACATGGACCACACTGTAGACATAGACATGTAAGGAGAGTGTTATGTATGAACTATTTAGCCGGATTTTGTCCAGATGGGTCTAATTGTAAATTTATGCATCCAAGATTTGAATTGCCTGCACCTCCAGAACAAACTAAAGATGCTAAAAGGCTTCCAGTTTGTCATTACTGTTCTGAAGTTGGGCATAAAGCATCTACATGTAATAAGATTCCACCTGATGTAAGTTTTACATATATATCAAATTGATTTTAATAATAAACCGTTAAGGCGTTTGTAGCACTGGAACACAAGCATGTGACTATAAAAACAGCTGTGTTGGGTTCAAACTCGGAGAAATGCATTATTATTTATTAATATTTTTATTTCTTTTTGGTTACTTCTGTTTACCCTACTACATGCAGAACACAACATGAAACTGAAAAAAAAAATTGATGTAGTTCTCTGATTTTTACCATTCTCCAATATTTTTGCTGGATATAAAGATTCTTCATTGTAGTATTTGAACTGACAAGTACTGTTTATTTTGGGCAATCTAATATTGTTAAACAAAAAAAATGTGATAATATTATCAACTTTCATATAAAATAAAATAAAACAAGTTTCATATACTAAATTATAAATCAATTTTCCAGCAAAGAGAAGTAGCTCAAAAACAAGAAGAAGCTAGATACAGAGCTCTAGGGTATGTAAAGACCACTGACAATGATGAAGCTCAACGCCTCCAAAGGCTGATACACAAACCCTTAGAAGAGGTTACTTGTTTCAAATGTGGGACAAAAGGTCATTATGCTAATAAATGTCCTAAAGGTCACTTAGCATTCTTATCTAATCAGACAGGCCAAAACAATACATTTAAAAAACCTAACTAGTATAAGCTTATGAAGCCAAGATGAGCTTCAAGGACTTAAATTTAAAGTGAGTGAAGTGATAAGTATATTGTGAATTGTTAATATATATATATATATTTTAATTTGTTTATTTAGTTGGGACAGTGGTGTATTTACAATTATTTTTATGAAATTGGGCTGTCATTATCAATATTAAAACATTTGTCCTTCTGAAATAATAATTCTTAACAATAATCTTCAGCAGATATTTGTAAAAATCTTCCTATAAGAATTGTAACATAAATGAGTACTAGTAAAATTATCTTGGAACTTTCCTAAATATTTTGCTATATGACCTATCTTTTTATTTATATGAAGTATATAATAAATTTTTGTTTGCCACCATAACAATATATCGCCCTAGGCTCAAGTCTGCTAGTTAATCTACCTAGGAGTATATTGAAGATATTTTTAATAAGTATGTATAATAAAATTCAAAATTTTATTTTGTTGTAAATGAGATAGGAATATTAATAATGTATTACATATTTCTACATTAAAAAAAATAATGTAAATAAATAAATAAACATAAGAATAATTTTGGTGTTCTTCTTGAATTGATGTTAAACAAACACAAAGTAAAGAAATTTTACTTACAAAAAATTTACTCTGAAAAATTTATTAAAAAAGCTTTACACAAACATGTTTAAAATTTTAATCCAGATCCCCAGAAAATGGGTATGGGTCCCTCAAAGTATGAGTCCTAAGTTAAAATGATTATATTAGGTATATATCTTAATATTTTGATATATGTATAGTTAATTTGTGCCCATGTTAAACAGTAACTATCAAATTTTATAAATATATCACTATTAATATATTACTTTATTGCACTAAACATCATGGATAAACAAATCGAACTAGTACTGGAGAAGATGGTAAAAATCAACACAAATATAAATAACATGAAAGAAGATTTTATCAGTCATATATTTTAACAAATTCCCTAAAGAATTTTGAATGAGAACTTTTCTCTCAACTCTTACTCTTAAAGGAAGCTCGGTCCCAAAGGATAGATCAGTTATACTACGAAAAATACACTCATCATTTTAAAAAATAAATAAATCAATCGGCTTCACGCTGTATCCCGCACACAGCAGGGTAGGCAGAGGGAACCTAGTGTTAAGACACTCCGTTCCCCACTTTCTGCCGAATTCTGGAAGCATTGCGTGTTGAGTAAAAGAACTTAACGCCGCGCTTTGCCCTGACACCAGAGCGAAGAAATGGAAATATAAATTTAAGTACATATTTCATCTCCTCGAGTGGGGATCGAACCCACAACCAGTCGGTTTTACAGTCACACTTTGTGCCCCTGCAACACTAGGTTCCCTCTGCCCACCATACAATTCAGCGAAAAAACCATGCAGAAGGCACCAAAGAAGAGAGACAAAACTAATGCCTTTAATTTTATGAGCCGCCAAAGGATTAATTCCCTTCCTGGCATAAGCAAACAATAGCAACTAAAACAGAACTCCCGGATATGCAATAAATCAATTGAGACAACAAGTAGAATAATTTTCCTTTCCCCAAGTCGGTCGGGTTTGTGGTATTTGATGTATTTTTATCGCTGAAGAGTTGGGCTTCCCGGTCCAAAAAATACATCAAATACCACAAACAATAGATACTTATCTATAAATCCAATCAAAACCACTGCAAAAAACTAGAAATCCAAAACAACAGATAAAACGAGAATAAACAAACCAAACACAATCAAACCAATCAAGATTCAAGATCTGCTATTATAATGTGAGATCCATAGCAACTACAGAGAGATACTTGGAACTACCTATGGGCTGTGAACTTAACTATACTTTTACCAAATCTCTAAAAACTCAGCTCTCAGATTGCTAAAAGTGACCAAATATTCAGACAGGGAATGATGATACCGGGATTCTATTAAATGATATCATTTTTGTCTCTACATTCTGGGCCCAAGAATGTAAGGAATCGTTTTAATATTTGTTATTATATAATTTTATATTTAACTAGTGGGCGCGCGCAGCTTCGCCTGCTTATTTACACCCTTAGGGGTGAATTCTAAAAAAACCACGAAAAAAGTGTTCAATAAAAAAATTTTAACAGTCTGAATTATTTTTTTATAAAAATCGGTGGCAATTTAAGATTTTTCGATATAAACTTTCAACCCCTTATTGTGAATTCTACAAAACCATGAAACACGTGTTCAATGAAATATACTTATTTAGAAACGTATAAAAATTTGAACGCAGCGGGACTCGAACCCGCGCCTCCTGGAAACCGACCAGGCGCTCTGACCACTAAGCCCATGCGTTCTCGCCAAGCTACGTCGAAATTCTTATACGCTTGTTACAACTTATTTATGTTGTTAGCATCTCTGTAGGGAGATTTTTACAAATTTCCGCTTAATATGTTTAAAAATATTTAAAAAATAGTTTCTCTCTTGCCAAACGATAATTCTTAGTAATTATCTTTGGGTAGCGGAAATTTGTAAAAAACTCCCTACAGAGATGCTAACATAAATAAGTTGTAACAAGCGTATAAGAATTTCGACGTAGCTTGGCGAGAATGCATGGCTTAGTGGTCAGAGCGCCTGGTCGGTTTCCAGGAGGCGCGGGTTCGAGCCCCGCTGCGTTCAAATTTTTATACGTTGCTAAATAAGTATTTTTCTTTTCTAAGTGTGGAATAACACTTTAAAAATGTTTAAAAATATTCAATGAAATATTTTTAAGTCTGAATTTTAAATTTCATAAAAATCGGTGCCGATTTAAAAAAAGTCCATACAAACTTTCAACCCCTATTTTATCTTTTAGTGTTAAATTTTTTTAAAATCCCTTAGTGGATGTCCAGATTATGAAAATAAACATCTGTCCAAATTTCACGTTTCTACGCACAGCGGTTACGGCTGTGCGTGCGTCTTACCTCAGTCAGTCAGGTACATGTCCTTTTTATATATGTAGATAGATAATACATATTATTCCTTCTATCTGTTAATATATTTAATAAGCCTATAAAAACAAACATCGATTAGTTACGTATTATACGGTACGGCAACAGCACATTATTTTATTTCAATCTAAAATTATAATTTTTATTAATCTGTGATTGAAAAATAACGTCTCAACTGATTCAATTAAATTCCATACGTCTTTAGTGTCAAATGTCAATATCAAAATTCAAAACAACGCTAATGCTCTATGCTCAGCGTTGTCGTTAGTTTGTTACTTATTTTGAGGTTAACACCTGGACACTACTTGTTTTGAGTGATCTTTACCTAAGTAAACTATATATTTGCCATTGTAGCAATTACAAGGGTGTTCTGAGTCGTAATTAAATACATATTTGTATAAGACTTCCTCAGTGAAGCGAGAAATCGCTGAGAGGTCTAACTTATATTCCTACAGAAGACGCTGAACCTAAAGAAACATGGTAAGTTTTGCTGTACTACTTTGTTATTTAAATGTATAACTTGCTATAGGAACATTTCATTGTCAAATCAAACTGCTTATAAAAAAAGGAAATCACGTGTGACTTTTAGGTTATGTTGTCAGTACCGCAAGGCGGGAGCCTGAACGCAAGGCTTTGAAAACGAAATATATATTTATTTATTATATATAAAATATCTTACAGAGTTTAATATTTTATTTGTTTCTGTTTCTGTATATTACAGGCTGAAAATGAAGCAAGTGTAAACCCAAAGGCCTACCCTTTGGCTGATACTCCATTAACTGCTAAAATATTGAATCTTGTCCAGCAAGCAGCTAACTACAAGCAGCTTCGGAAAGGGGCTAATGAAGCCACTAAAACCCTTAACAGAGGACTATCAGAATTTGTCATAATGGCTGCTGATGCTGAACCATTAGAAATTGTTCTTCACATTCCTATTTTATGTGAGGATAAGAATGTGCCTTATGTTTTTGTGAGATCTAAGCAAGCTCTGGGGAGAGCTTGTGGAGTGTCCAGACCTATAGTTGCATGCTCTATTACTATTAATGAAGGCTCTCAGCTAAAACCTCAGATCCAAACCATACAACAAGAAATTGAAAGACTATTAGTTTAAGTTACTTTAAGAGTACAGTGGAAATGTATTTTTGTAAATAAAATTTCCATAAATATATTGCATTTTATTTATTGATTTTACAATTTTACGAAAATAAAATTATAATTGAATATTTTAATATTTATATGTAAATTGGTCCACATTAAATACTTAAATTTTCTAGTATCAATTTTCAAAGAAACTTTTTACTCTAAGGTTCCAATTGTCCTCCCATCTTAATTTTTGGAATTTACATAGATTATTTCTCATTTTTTCCGAAATTTTATTTTGTTGCACATTGTTTGGGAGATTTTCAAACCAGCTCACTATTTGTTTTGAGAGTTCATCAGAATTTTTGAATGTATATCCATTTTCACCACTTTGAACCAATTCTTCGAGACTAGAAAAAGAAATAAAATCATTATTTTAAAATCATAGTAATTGTTTGCTTCTCACTGTGAACTAATACACCATTGAAAGATAGAATAATTTTAAAAATAGAACTGGAATATACTATATATACCAGGCTTAAAAGGTACTAAATTACCACCGAGAGGAAAAAGAAGAGCGCATGAAGCTGAAGGATCTTGTAGATGTTAAAAACAGTTAGAAATTTTACAGCAACAGCTACAATGTGTTGCAGAAAAATCAAAGCAAGCTCAATCAACTTCACCATGTATACTGCACCACAACTGAGTATAAGAGAGATGAAGAACTTGCAAGAGAAATTGAATGAATTCTAAATTTCTATGTTTTACTGTCCATAAACAACACCACTGGCACCTTTACCCTGAAGATGTTGAATGGCAGAAGTGTCAAAATAAATGCTTACAACGGTGAGATTAGAGTGATAACAAAGAAATTATCCTTTACCTGCAAACCTGATAGAATCATTGAAGATTTTAAGATTAAAGGTTTCATAATACAGAATACAGAATAGAGTTTGGTGATTCCTTTTCTCTAGCTTCCCCACTAAGGATAATAAAATACTATTTAACAAATCAATTTAAATACTTACCAATTGAAATCATAAGCACACACTGGAAGTCCTGCTCCAAACATATCAACAATTTTCATAGGTAAATCCAAGCCAGATGAGCTAGTATGCAGACACACACCTAAATCTGCACTCGCAACCATTTTTGGATAATCAATAGCCTCTAACCATGGTGTAACAACCTTTACGTTTTCCCATTGGCATGATATAATTTTTTCCTTGTAATAATCTTTCATAGGACCCTTACCAGTTATTACACAAATCAATTTAGGAAGTTTTTTTGACAGTTTGTATGTAACTTCATATACTAAAAAAGAAGTATTAAAAAAGTAAATAATACATTTTATAAAAAAAAACAGCTTGTTGTGTGTTGTGTTTTCCACCTTGCAGGATAGAGGACCTAGTGTCAAAATGCAGCATTTATCAAAACCGAGTGAAGATTGAACCCACAACTATCACATATCATATTACTGTAATATTAATAATATTAAAGATTAATGAAGAAGCTAAATATATAACATTGTGTTTCGGTCCGGTCGTGGCGCAGCGGCACGAGGTGTGACTGCAAAACCGACTGGTTGTGGGTTCGATCCCCACTCGAGGAGATGAAATATTTACTTAAATTTATATTTCCATTTCTTCGCTCTGGTGTCGA
>DWMY01000640.1:0-21379 GCA_018249775.1 Heliconius hecalesia formosus | reverse complement strand
TTAGTGTGTGTTTCTTAGAATTATGATACACTATGCATATATAAACATATGTCTTTAGTTTGTATTGCTTTTGTTGTTAAATAGGTAAATATTGCTAGAACGAAGTCATTTCATAACGATTTCTTTATATTTTTAAATAAAAAATAAATCAGTTTGAAATTGTTTCCCGAACACGGCGGGGTAGGCACACACAACCTACTGTTAAGGCACTCCGTTCCCCACATTCCGCCGAATTCTGGAGGCATTGCGTGTTGAGTGGCGATTCGTTCATCATTTGGCGCAGGGGCACAAAATGTGACTGTAAATTGACTGGTTCTGGGTTCAATCCCCACTCGAGGGGTACAGCGTGAAGCCAAAAAAATAACTATAAAAATATCCATTAAAATTTATTGTTATAGTTGAATAAAGTATTATTAGTAATAAAAAATATGATAAAAAATTACTAAGAAGCATTACCACATTCTTTGACTCATTATTGTAATGTTATCTGCTTTAAACCGCTTACACTTACAAACAATAATATAATATAATATTGTCATTTGTTTTGAATGCGTGTGTATTATTATTTTCATTTCTTCCCTCTATCACTAACGCAAAACCCGGTGTTGAGTTCCTCCACTCAATACGAAATGCTTTGATAAATTCCGTGAAAAGAAACGGAGTGTCTTAACACAAGATCACATTATCCTGCTGTACGCGGGATACAACGTGAAGCTCATTTTTATTTGATATTTGAATGCTGGTGTATAAAGTATTTCAAAGTGTTCACGCTTGATTTCTGATTTATTGATAACCCTCATCTTCAATCTACATATTTTATACATTCTACCATTAGATATAAAAATATATATTTTTTTCACATAAAATTTACAAAAGTCAAACTTAAAACATGTACGTAGGTATACAAACAACTAAAGGAATTATCGACACGCAACCTCCACATAGCAGGGTACGGAACCAGAGGACGCTCTGTTCCCATTAAGACATTTCCTTTTCATAATTTCTACTGAATTCTGTAGGGATAGCCTGTTGAATGGCGGCACTCAACGTATCGTTTCCCTTGTTAGCAGAGCCAAAAAAAAAAATTATATACTTTATTCTCCTCAGCGGGAACTGAACCCACAACCGTCGAGTTCTTGGTCACACGCTTATGTCCCTACGAATGCGGTCAATAAATTACTCAAACTAAATATATAGGTTCCAAATTCAATTTAGAGAAATAAATACTTCATCGATAAATTAAATCGGATAAAAGGTTACAATTTCAAATTATCTACAGCATATAGGGTTTCCCCGTAGTTTGTTTACAATATAAGATATTTTACGAATAAATATGTGATAAATAGCATTGGTTAGGCGAAGTGCGGCGTTTAGTACCGCACAGTGTATCTGAGAAATGAGATTGGGGAACAATATTATTACAACAATTATGATTATAATTTTCTTCGGTTCGAGCAGAAATATGGTTTTTTTCGCTTTTCTTAACCGATTTTTGTAAGAAATCAATTTGACTGTATTTGTTTTGTTTGTTACTTCAGAACTAACTGTTAATTGAGTGAACTGATTTAGAGGATTTTTTTTTTGAAAGTTAGTGCTTCCTGAGTGGTTTAATTTTTTTGGATAAGAAAATCACTTAAGTCTTAAAATGTGCATTAGGTATGTGCGCGATAAATGGACGAATAACTTAATATCACGCTAACCGATTCCGATGATTCTTTTTTTTATTTCAAGGATAGTTTTGTAAAAGTTTGGTTAGATTCTGACTATGGGATCCGGTTGAAATTAAACAAGTTTATTTTTTTGATAAACATTATAATTAAACTGTAATAGTTAAAAAGAAAAAAACATTGGTGAACCACAGATTACTTTTCGTCAGAAGTGAGATTTCTCATAGTTGCATTTCTTTTCAACCAACTTCAAAAAAGAGTATGTTTTCATTTTCAACCGAATTCAAAAAAGGGAGAGGTTCTCAATTCGCCCGAATATTTTTGATGTATAATCTTGTCAATATGCCAAAATGACCAACATTATGCGCGAAAATTATACCTTATTAAGATTGAAGTTTTGCATAGGACAACCATTACCTACTCGTATTTAAAACCGTAAAATAAATATTTTTTTTAACAAAAAAAAAACCAACGTCAAACAACGAAATAAAAAGTAAAAGATAATTATACATAAAGTACTTTAATTTTGTTAAACAAAAATAAAGAATTATTTTTTTTATAATTTTGCAGTCGGTGCCAAGTAAAAAAAAGAGGCTTAGTAATTCGATATTGTGGTAAGATTGATGTAGCATTAGCTTGCATATGATTTTATATAATATCAATATTAAGAATATTGCACGGTACATAATATGTAAAGTGCAATATTATATAGTGAAGAGTGAGTTTAAACTGGCCAAGAGTTTATCATAATAGACATATTAGGCATTGGTTTATTACACCAGTATATACATATAATATTTTGATACGATATTAATGACTTATCTATTATATACTAATAAGATTTTCCTACTCCATTTATAATAATTAAAATGTTAATTATTAAAAGATCATCATCACCAATGCCAGCTTTATGACAGTGATGACACCCACTACTGTGCAAAGGCCCCCTTCTGCATTGCTCGCATCTACCGGTGCTAAAGAATCAATATTCTTGTAATATTCATTCATAAAATCTTGATCTAAATATTTAGGTTTTATCACGTCCAAACTATTTGTATATTACAAACGCCTTAACTATTTTACTCCTACATAATATAAAGCAATACATATTCTAACACTAAAACAAAAGCAAACATATGTTACCAATTATGTTCAAGACACAAACAACAGATAGTTTAATTTTATTATTATGATTTGCTTTTTTATATATATAATGTTCGTTTTCATTGCTACTTAGTAATTACTTAAGAATAGAGGAAATGACACGTTTATTTTCGCTTGTGTTGCTTTTTGGCGTAATTCATTGTCAACTACAACCAACCGCTTACAACAGACCACGGCGACATGACACCATGTTGTACAATGATGGTCTGCAGTCGATGGTTTGGATATCTTCACCAGGATCCCAATCGTATTACGATGCTAGTAAAGAAGATTTTGATGACTTATACACTGATGTAGTAGATCTATTCAAAGAAGCTGACGCAGAAAAACGCAAGTTTGTTCTTGAAAATTACAATGCTGTCGATTTATACACTCCCAAAGAGTACAAGCGAATCTATCCATTCGAAAATTGTAATCAATATTCATTGGACGTACAAATTAAGCACCGTGTCATGAAAGTTGCAGCTTCATGCACATGGGGTCGTAAGTTGAAGGATATTGTCGTTTTGCCGGAAAATTTGAATACTCAACTTTCAACTTACTATGTGGATAACATAAAATCTAAGCTTATTATAACAGTACCTTTTGTTAAGAATAGTGTGTATTTTGATACTGAAAAATTTTGCCTACCTGTGGATATGGTTCCATTTCTAAGATAAATATATAATTTATTAAATTGCAGTTTTTTTAGACAATGGATTTAGTTTTTTTATTAGAACGGATACTTTTGCAGTCATCATGTATTTTGTGCATGATTACCATTTTTTCCGACTTATGTTGTATGTAAAATAATTGTTATATAAGTTTCATATAATATAATTTACATTAATATGAAATAAAATAATGGAAGATGTAATAAAGATAATAATGTATTGAAAATTTGAAAACATATTTGTATTAAAATTAAGTTATTATGACTATACATATGTCGAAGCCATAATTTTCTTTGCAATATTGTTTACCAAAAATAGCGAAAATAAATAAATTTATACCTTAATGATAACTGTTGTTTTTTTTATTCGTTGTTTCTTTTGTGTGAACTCAAATTTTGGAAAGTTTTCTTTGATTTTCATGCTTTAAGATATTATAAAGTAAAAAAAGGTCAAAAACAATAAAAAACTGGGTTCTTAAATAAGTGACCTAATTGTTCTTATGTACCAACCTACCATAAAGTTAACTGAACCGCTATGAGATTAATTTCTCGGAAAATGTGGACGAATGAACAATCAAGATTTATTAATTATAGTACCTTTATGAGTTATGTTTATGTGAAGGCACCTTATATGCTCGTATACGAGTATACAAACATATTGTAAAAAAACCCTACACGGATGCCTAAATAAATTGTAACAATCAGTTAGAACGCTTAGACGGTAAACGATATGTATTTTTTATAATCATGTGTAGAATATAGAAGAGGCCAGTCGTGGCTCAGTGGCATAGGGTGTGACTGTAAAATCAACTGGTTGTGGGTTCGATCCCCACTCGAGGAGATGAAATATTTACTTAAATTTATATTTCCATTTCTTCGCTCTGGTGTCGAGGTAAAGCGCGGCGTTGAGTTCTGCCACTCACGCTTACCCGCCAATGCGGCAGAGTGTACCAATTTTTGAGAACTCCTCTTTTTGAGAAATCCTCCTAATTAGAAACGAACCCAAAACCGCAGCATTTACAGTCAGATGCAGTTTCGCAGCACCACGACGACGTCAATTAATCTTCAATGTTCATATATGGTTTATGCATTCTACACAAACCTAAGAGAGTTTAGTCTAAATCATATAAAATTTATAGATAAAAGGTCACGTACGCGCGCAGAACTGACGAAACCTAACTCATCACTACCCTAACTTTGGACACGGATATATTTTTCTAAAATTAGAGCTTAAGGTTTTTTTGATCGGGTAGTATTTGATATATATCTAAAGGTTTTATGAATTTTATGGTCATTGAGTCAAAACTTTTTGAAAACACCTACAAAAACAAAAAAAAAAACCTATGTTTACTTTTTTACTTTTTCTCTTCCTCAATTAATATTGTTGTTTTAAGCTTCTTACATGTACAATGATCTATGAAAGGCTTGACACTTCATCGTTGCGTAGAGACGTACTCGTTGTGCGTTCTCTACCGCATTTATCATGGGGAGTTTTCTGGGGAACTATTTGACCTGCTACCAGCCGCCGAATTTTCTGACTGCACAGTATGTCATAAACTTAAATGTAATGCACACTATCTGGATACCTGGCACTCCACTATTGAAAAAACATGAACAATTCTTAAAGAAGGATGAGCAAAGAAAGTATAGAGTTAAGATAATCTCTTGTCTACTTTAACAGACGTACATATATATATTTTAGACCTATTAAATGTTAGGGAACATGACCACTGTCCCACTCCTCCCATCACGTTGCGACGTTAAAAATTAACTGGTTAATAAGAACTTCGTACTTTGTGTTGTCCGTCTGACAAAACTATTTTTCTGGAGAACGTGTGCTTTGAACCCACCAGACTAGATTTTTAATGATTTTTTTCTGCTACTGAAAACTTAGTTTTTCGGTCATTAAAGATCGACTCTACCTCTTACCTCGTAAATGGAGATGACAACAAACATATACAATATACATTTCGCATTCCTACATTTCGCCGGTTCGTGACAAGCTCTTAAACTACCGAATTACTCCAATTCTATTAACATTTGATCAGACAGGTATACAATTCGTAAGAGAGATGTTTTGGGAAAGGATATCCAGAAGCTTGTATTACATACAAGCTTCTACGTGCAAATTATAGGGTTAGTAATGTAAAAATATATTTATTTGATATATATACAGAGCTATTGGGGCGCAGCAAGATAGTGTTCGACTGTAACGTGATGATTCGACATCTATCAATTATTTTAATTGGTACGTTATAGCAACAGAGAGCGCAGCGTTAAGTACCGCTACTCAACTGACAATGTTTTCGTATCAGGCTGAGAGTGGACGGAGTAGTTTAATAGCCTATAGGTATGTGGAGTGGGTCAAAACTAGCCTATAGGGTTATGGAATGGTCCAATACTAGGCGAAACCGTGAGGCTTAAAAAATAATTATTTTGATGTCACCGTTACACAGTTGGAATGCAGTGCAGATCTAAATGGCTTAGGGTTCAATTCCTGCTTGATGACATGTTTATGTAATTTTTTTGTTGTCTCTAATCTGGAAGCTAAGCGTTCTTTGTCCAATGTTCAGTGTCCGTTAAATGTATAAATACTATCCTTGGAGTCATTTTAAATAAAAAAAAATCCCTGTTTAGGACCCGAACCAGCCGTTAAGTCGGAAAAGTTCAGGTACCTTGGATCCGTTATGCACGAGTCTGGAGGCCAAATGGCGGGAGGTCACTGGTGTGGTCTGCGATCGCAGGATACCGCCCAAACTCAAGGATCTGATATACAAGAGCATCATCCGACCGGTTTTTTTATACGGCAGCGAATGTTGGCCAGCACTATCTCGGCACACTCAGGAGCTTCACGTCACGGAAATGAAGATGCTGAGGTGGATGTGCGGCGTAACGCGGTCTGACCGCATACGCAACACATTCATTCGAGGTAGTCTTGGAGTCCGTGACGTAGAGCTGTCGGCATGGAGAATCCGGCCCTCCAACGTTTGGCAGAAGTCTGCCAAGGGCCCCGGCGGTGTTTACTAGCTTCGGCGCAAGCTGAGCGAAATGCGACGCAAACGACCATCGTCCATCCAGGGTCAGACCCAGATATTTCATCTGAGTCCGTACCTCCACCTCCTGCCCCTGGATTCGAAGAGTAGCCCTATGAGGGGGACCCCTACGCGGGCCATGGAATAAGAGGGCCTCAGTCTTGGGCATTGAGACCCTCAGTCAAGCTCCAAGAGCGTCGCCTGAGATGGTTTGGTCACGTTATCCGCCGGCCTAGGAAATATGTCGGATGGAAGTGCCTTGCTATGTCAGTCCCTGGATGGAGACCTCTTGGACGCCCAGGGAAGCGCTGGTTGGATGTCGTGATGCAGGATATGAGATACAATGGTCTAACCACCGAGGACGCTGTTTTGTGTCTGTATAACGTTAGTATTAGTAATGCGTGTGTGTTGTTTCAAAGTTTACTAATATCATATCAATGTGACCTCCATATGTTCAATCAAAAACGGTTCCTTATACTTTTAGCTCACATTATTATTATTCTACATATTCTAGTAAAGAAGATTCATTCCATCTCGGAAGAACTTTTAACTCGAAAGACATATTACACTAACGATAATAAAAATACATAATAAATGTATTTTTATTATCGTTAGTGTAATATGTCTTTCTATGTCATCGGATAATCAATGAACTAATAGGGTTCTTGGAGATGCATTATATGGTTATTTCTTTTAATTACTTTATATTATAAATAAAATAAATTTTTAATTATTAAAATAAATATCTTGGTGTCAACTCAAAATGCGGTGAAGAGTTCCGCCACTCAACACGAAATGCCTTCAGAATTATAGAACCCTAGGTTCTTTGTGCCTATCCTGCTATGTACGGAATATAACATGACGCTAAAAAAATATTTTAAATATTATTTAGCTAAATGATGTTCAACGTGAACTAAACAACAGAATGTTTAAGTACTTGTCTTTTAATTTACTAGTTCATCTAAAATTCTAAACAAAAACCTTGTATAACAGCATCATTAAAGAAATATTTCACTACTAACTAATACTTCACTGTAACTTTTAATACTTTTACAATTACAGAAAAACAATCTATATGTGGTATAAATATGGTCTGTAACGGTCTAATATTTTTTTTCTAAAAATTGAAACTTTAAATAGCTCTGGTGTAACTTACAACGAATAGACCAAACAGCCTTTAGCCCTTCGAGATATTCCGTTTCCCATGCACCACTTATTTTAGCTCTTTTTCTTTGAAACAATTCATTCCCCCTAGTAGAAATTGAACCCACGACCAGCTCGTTTACAGTCAGATACTGTGCCACCTACTGTATTAATTTTAAACTAAAATAATTAAATGTGCTGCTCTGTAAAGGGTGAAACGACAAAGAAGTATAAAGCTTCTGCATTCAACTCACATTACACACGTCTATTGCAGGTGAAATACAATGTATCTAGCGGTGTTTTCAATGGTATTGGTTAAGCGATGCCGGTTCCAGTGAAATGTTCTTAGAAATCTTTTCAAAATTTTCAGTTTTTTGAAGGTGAATTGTTTTAGTGTATTCTTTTAATTTTTTTTTGTATTTTTGATTACGCACTATCCTACATATAAAAAGGCAGAGGGTACCTAGTGTAAGGACTAAGGACACTCCATTTTCGATTCTCCACTCAGTTTTCGAGACATTGCTTCACGAGACTCGATGTTATTTTTTAATGGAAACTTCTTTTTAAATCTTATTAGACAAAACTATTTTGTTATTTGGAAGCCATCGTGGTGCAGTAACACAACGTCTGACTGTAAGCGTGGAGGTTGTCGGTTTGATTTCCACACGGGGGCATAAAAAATATTTTCATTTCCTCAAAAATTAGGCGGAAAATACGGAGAATGGAGTGTCTTAGCACAGGGTTCTCCCTGCCTTCCCTGCAATTTGCTGGATACATGCGATATATAAGCTGTGCTTTCTAAAAAACAATAGACTTGAACTTAATACTTGTAAAGTAACGCAGCTAGCTTTATTTTGCCATTATCGAAACCACTATTTTAACATTTTCTTTTTACTTACATCTTTCGAGTAAAGAAAAGTGGATAAATTGAAAACATGCATTGAGTTAGACAACAGTTGCTGGCAAATTCAGTTAACTGTTACCGATAGGAGGGATCCCTACGAGGGTCCTCGTAAGAGTAAAGTTATATCGAAGTTTTTGTTGCTTTCGTTTCGATTGCTCTTTTTCACAAGTACGTAATGGTTTTGACAATTTTGCAATTTTTTGTGAAATAAACCAATATAATATTATAAAGTGAAGCATTAGTTTGGATGAACAGCAACATCCCGCACACACACCTCCCATTGTAGGCAGAGGGAACCTAGTGTTAAGGCAATCCGTTCCCCATTTTCCGCCCATTCTGAAGGGATTGCATGGCGCGACTCAACGCCACGCTTTGCCTCGAGACCGGAAGAAATGGAAATATAAATTTAAATAAATATTTCATTTCCTCGTATATGGATCGAACCCACAACAAGTCGCGTTTACAGGCACACTTTGTGCAAATATTTAACAATTCTTTATCTCTGTGTTGAATAACACATAGATAAAGAACGATTTGATATTCAAAGAAATATCAAGTAAATACATAAATTCTTCGGTACGTTCGTTCGTTTGAAATAAATCTACATAAAAATGCCTAAAAACATCCTTTTTACATGTACTCTGTAAATACATATTCACCACACACAATTGTACATGTAGCTAATAATATAAGTATGTAACTAATTTAAAAACTGTACAGGAGTTAATATGCAATCATTTTACAAAGAATATTATGAATCATTACCCAAATCAATAAATTTATATTTAAGGCCTTTTCTGAACGAGTAAATTAAATTATTTACTGACATTAGCACATTTAACAGAGTTTTAAAATTATGATAAGAAATAAAAAAAACCAGCTTCACGCTGCATCCCGCACACAGCAGGGTAGGCAGAGGGACAAGACACTCCTTTCCCCATTTACTGCCGAATTCTGAAGAGCTTAGCCTCGACACCAGAGCGAAGAAATGGAAATATAAATTAAAGTAAATATTTCATCTTCTCGAGTGAGGATCGAACCCACAACCAGCCGGTTTTACAGTCAAACTTCGTGCCGTTGCGCCACGACTGGCCTAAATGATAAGACTTACATAACATAGATAAAAAGAACGTGATGTTACAAAAATATACACGTATAGTAAATAATTAGCTTTATGTATCAATTAAAATAAAAAAACAAAAAAGAAATTACGGTATTGTAGTAAAAAAAACATATTTGAAGATTACAGATTTAGAGTAATAAAAAATGATATTAGACGTCATTATCATTATAAATAATCAACTAGTTCAAGCGGGCGAAGCTGCGGGCGAGCCGCTATTAATTATTTATATTTTATCTACATCCGCCCATTGAGTTGATCCGTGATGGTAAACAATGGATGGGCAGATATACAGAAAGAAAAAATATATATGCCCAGCTTGGCAACATTAGCCGCGGCGTATTAGTAAATAATAAGGCTATCGTAGTGCAGTGCAGCGGCAAGCGTTTGTACACGGGTGGAAAAGAATTATTTTTATTTATTCGATGTGGCAAAAAGATAAAACTCGGTGTTGAGTTCTGCCAATATTTGAAACTTAGGTACGTCTGCGAGTGATAGTATACATATTTATTTTAAGATGTCCCTGCAAAAACCCTAGGTCACAGTATCAAGCGGTATTTCCCAAGATATTAAAGTTAAGTGATTGTGACGCAGTTCAGATATTTATGCCCGTTAGAAATAAATTAAATACCGAGATAGACAGACGTTCTCGAATACTTAGTATTTTCTAGCAGGCTCTATTCTAATCACTAGTTCCTAAGATTAGCTCATTCAACCTAACGAACTCTTCAGCTTTATAATACTAAGTATATATTTATTAGGAATGTATGTTAGTAGTGTCAATAAACAACTCAGGTTCAAATCCTACGTACGTACACAATTGTAAAATAGAGTACAAAAACAATTATATTTTCTATTAGCGCCCCCAGCGCGGCTTCGCCCGCTTCTTTTTTATTCAGTGTTATTTAGGTATATTTTGGGGAGAATTTTGGTTGGTCATTTTAATATGGTTATTTATACGTACTTACTAAGTCGTAATTTAAATCCTTTGGAATTTAGTTTGATTTTGTTCGCAAAAATGATAATATTTAGTAGTTATGTATTTTCTTACCTAGAAAAAGCGGTACCTACTCGCGAACAGTAAACGTGGCTTTTCCTGAGGAAAAACTGGATAAAAAGGATAACAAGGCCCGTATGTTACTCCACAATTCCCTCTATGTTTCATCGCAAGTCCAAATTGATCCTTCTGTTCCGGAGATTGACCGGGACAAACAGAATGATAGAAAGATTAAAAAAAATTATTGATTGTGTGTAAAACACTATATGCGCCTGAAAAAATATAGTTACTTTGAAATCATAGACATACATAAAATTTTAGTCATATGTCTAAAGATAAGCGTCGATCTTGTATTAAGAATTTAATCTCTAATCAAAGTTTACTCCATCAAAGTGAAGCATCGATGCCGTGCTTTATCTAACTTATTAGAATATCGAGTTTGGAAAATTTTAATTTATTCTCACTATTTTCTTTATATCTTTTTTTAAGCTTCACGAGTATTCCGCACATAGCAGGAAAGGCAGCGGAAACCTGGGAACCTAGTGTTAAAACACTTCGTTTCATAAATATCACAAACTGTATAAATATTTATTATTTATTTCTGATCTTTTTACTAGTGGGTCAAAGTACGGCGTATAAAAGTGTTTGCTAAAATACTTTCTTTACAAATTGTGTAATTAACAATAAAAAGTTAATCTCTCTTTTCCTACTGTATCCCGCATTGGATACAGCGGGAAGCTAAAAAAACACAACTTAAAACGCTAAAACGTTACAAAAAAATAACAGTAAGTAGACTCTCTATCTGGGGGCACGACAGTGCCCTCAGTTGGGCTAAACTATATGAGAAATTGAAATGTCGCCTGAATAATCGTTTTTCAGTGTGATGGGCGTGTTTTATTGATGTACATACATATGCATGTGGTTACCCTTATTTATTCTGATTTTTGGCTCTTCTTTATTGGCAAAATCTGCTTATCAATTAAAAACCTGCTTTCTGCAAAAAGAAGTCACCAAAAACCTTAAAAAACCAGCCAAGTCTCGATGAAGTTGTTTCTTTCTCTATAAAAAGTAATGTAATGTAAAAGTAATCTCTAGGAAAGGCAAACAAAGTCTAAAGTTCCTAACTGTGATTTTTTTATTATACACATTAAAATTTTTTGATATTCTCAGCTTTACTCTAATATAATATGTGAGCGGACATATACAATATGGAAACTTATACCTTGAATCAACCTGTCTATTAGTGTAAACTGAAATGAATAAAGTAAACAGCGCAGTAAAACAACTTGGAACTTTAAATATAGTGGTTGTAAATTCAGTGCCGATTTGAGGAAATCACTTTTCTTTCGAAATTGAGGTTAACAGTGACACCAGTTGGGTTAAAAGAAGAGGGTACTCTGTCCCTGAGTCAGTTATCTTCACTTCCCTGCTCTGATAAGCCAAGGACGTGAGGTGTTGCGCCCCGCCAATAAAGCCACAATGCCTTAAATTCGGCTGGAAAATGGAAAACCAACACTAAGTTTTCTTTGCATATCAACTGCAACATACTTGCAACATTAGCATGTTGCAAGTAGACGACAAATTTCGTACTTTCGTACTTTCGCACTTATAATTTTTTTACTAGGCTGCATTTGCCAAAAGACAGATTATATAATTTATACATTCAATCCTTTTTCACATTAGTTAATAATTTATACATTCAATCGTTTTTTATAGATATAGGGTGTCGCGGACTTTATTTTAGAGCTAATAAAAATAAATGTTTTTGTAGTTTAATGTACTTTCATATATTTAAGTAATTGTGCAGCGAACGCGGTAAAAGTAATACTATGCCGTTCCTAATTATTGTTATTTCATTATTTAAGGCTAGCTAAGAATTAAACCTTAATGTTATATATCCTATAGCACTCCTGAGGTATGTAGCTTTCATAGAAACCAAAAAAAAAGGAAATCCGACCAGTAGTTCCTGAGATCTTAGCGTTTAAAAAAACAAACGACCTCTTTCGCTTTATTATATTAGTACAGATGTTAAACATTTGAATAAATTGTGTCATACAAATATCTCAATTATTTTTATTTGGATGCTACAGTCCAGCGTGGCCAGTCGTGGCGCAGCGGCACGAAGTATGGCTGTAAAACCGCCTGGTTGTGGGTTCGATCCCCACTCGAAAAGATGAACTTACTTAAATTTATATTTCTATTTCTTCGCTCTGGTGTCGAGGTGAAGCGCGCCGTTGAGTTCTGCCACTCAACACGCAATGCCTCCAGAATTCAATAGAAAGTGGGGAACGGAGTGTCTTAACACTAGGTTCCCTCTGCTTACCCTGCTGTGTGTGGGATACAGCGAGAAGCTGATTTGATTTTTTTTGGATGCTACAGGTAATAAAGCCACTACTTTGCTTATAAAATTAAAGCAAACCTTTAGTTAATGCAAACGGTAGTGCAATAGAATATCCGATATTGCCTTTTGCTGACACCGCGTGCTCTTTACTGCAACTTCTAGCTCCAGATTTATGTATCAAAATGTAATATAATATGTACAATTGTATATAAAATGGCTACACAAAATTATACCTTTGAATATATTTTAGTATTTTGTTCGTGATTTCGACGGCGGTTTATTGGTTATATGTGTTAGCAATAAATAATAATATTCTACCAAAAATATACTGTAAAAAACAGCCAAGTCTCGATGAAACTCTTTGTTTCTCTACAAAAGAAAGAAATGAAATCTCTAGGTAGGTAAAGCCAAACCAAGTTTAAGGTTCGTTACTACGGTTTTTTTTTAATAAATATAGTTAAATCTTATGTGAATTTGTATAACGTATTTTAAAAAATGTCATTAAAATATTAAAATAGTTAAAATGAAAACAGATTTCAAATTTAGGTAAGCCTGAGTAATTCTATTATATGTTATCAAGAAACGAAAGACTCGATAACAAAAAATTAAAATAAAATAGAATATAATATGAATATTGCCAAAGTGATGTATCTATATTTTTTTTTGTATTTTTGTTAACTTAAGACTTTTATTTTTGTTTACTGATTCAGAAAAGGAAAATATTTAAATATATTTAAGTTAAAACTTTTATATGTTTTTTAAATAAGTAAATATAATATTTATGTGATGAACCTAGTGTTAAGACACTCCGTTCCCATTCCTACATTTCCGTTCTCCTCTTCTCGTTGAATTGTGGCGGGCGTTGCGTGTTGAATTCGGATGATGGAACTCAACGCCGCGCCTTGCTACATTACCAGAGCGAGGAAATGAAAATGCCAAATATTTAATTTCATCGAGTGAGAATCGAACCTATCACCTGTATTGCTTACATCTACATGCCTCTGCGCTACTACTAGCCTTAGTTATTACTTATCGACTCGTATGTTTTGGTAATAAATGTATTACTAACATAAACACAAGGTTCGATGGTTTTGCATTTAGACACATTTTGCATTTCGCCAGCAGATATCGAATGTCAGTTGTTTACTGATGTAACTTGAAGCTAGTTAGCTTATTATATGATAAAAAAATATAATTTTCGTTTTCCACGAATTGAAAATGAGATAAATTTTGAGTTCCAAAAGGTACTTCTATCGTAGTAGATTTTAAATGAGTTTTTTATTCTAGTCTGTCCAGATATAGTCGCTTTTGGATTATCTCTACTATCAATAAGAGATCGTAGTGGCGCAGTGGGGTTGTAAACGTGACGTGGGTTCCATTCCTACTCGGAGGAATATTTTGTTTTTTATTTATTCGCCCTAGTGACAAAACCAAGCAAAGAAAAACAAAACAAAGCGCAAAATTCAGTTCCGCCACTCAGCACAACATTTCAACACCTCTTCTTCACCTCTGCACGAATGACCAATGACAAATTCAACTAAAGGCACTCAGGCGTGTATGTGGATGTGCGTACACGATGCAGTGCGGAGCTGAAAAAAAGAAAATCAACTTAGATTTCTGTCTTCCAATCCTACTATCCTTTCTTGAATCACATATCCTCTGTAACGTTTTTTCGTCACGTCCTTCCTTAGCTGACTTATAAAAATTAGTATATATATAATAGCTTTGGAAACTTTCACGGCAATCAGCAACGCTCTCTTTGAAACCAAACTCGTTTTAATTATTAAAGTTCACTAAAAACATGCCATTACTAAGTTTCTTTAAACATAGATTTATAAATGACGCCACTGGGACTAATAAAGCGATAGTAATTATGGCGAAAAGTTTAAATGCGTTTGATTTTTAATTATTGTTTGTATTTGCCTAAATTATAAATTAGCTCATTTATAAATATGATTATAATTTTTAAAGAGTAAAATGGATTTCATTGAGGCATTTTGCTAGCTCGAAAACCATTTGCCTGAACAAAGCGGAGGGATGCAAAACATTTCCCGATAATAAGTAATTAAATAAAAAGAACTTTTTAAACATAAGCTTTCTAGATTTTTTTTATGGAGAATTGTATTGTAAAAACCAAGTTCTTTTATTTGATTTGGTATCAAATAAAAGAACTTTATGATTGTGGCTTGTACAAAAATTAGTAATCCGCCATTTTGTGGAAGCAGACATTTTGGATTAAGAATAATATTGTTTACATGTCATATCATTGTCATTAAGACTAAAGTTGTAATCGAAATTTCAGATAAATAGTACTAAAGAGACAATATAAATACAAACTTGTAACAATATTTAAATACATACACAACTATCGCATGTAAAACAAGATAACGTTCAATTCTATCAGTATGGCGTTCATTTCAATATATTAGTAAATCCCGCTTGATAGTATAACTTGGGGTTTTTGCATGATTATCTTACTTTTCTTTTGTAAATACGTATATAAGAAAGATACCTATAGATATTCATACTTTTATTATTATTATCAAGTTGTTATATTACATTAATTTTACATATCTCTCGCGGTGTTGAGTTCCGCCAATCAACTTGGAATGTTTCGAAAATTGGACTCTCTCTGCCTTTTCGCCATTTGAGTTGCCTATGGCACTTTCCATTTGTTTTGTTGACATGATGTATTATGTAGCGAATCCAAATTCTGAGTTTTGCTTTTTACCAAACTGATGTAAACGAAAATATTTAAATTAAAACAGACTTTAAAGTCAAAAATATACATTTTTACTATACTTACTCATATATGCTCAAACTTAAACAAAAATGATAGAAAATAGGTTAATTACAGAGAATGGGTTATAAATTAGAAAATATATTTTTAACGACTTCAAAGTTAAGAAAATTGAAAAATAATAAGTGAAATTATATACTAAAGTATTTACTATATAGGTATTTATATAGTTTATTTTTGGAGTCGATGCCAGCATGGGTAACGGATTTAAAATAGTTAACAAATAATATATTAAGTATCAATAAAATATCAATGAGGCCAGTCGTGGCGCAGCGGCACGAAGTGTGACTGTAAAACCGAATGGTTGTGGGTTCGATCCTCACTCGAGGAGATGAAATATTTACTTAAATTTATATTTCCATTTCTTCGCTCTGGTGTCGAAGCTAAGCGCGGCGTTGAGTTCTGCTACTCAACATGCAATGCCTCCAGAATTCGGCAGAAAGTGGGGAACGGAGTGTCTTAACACCAGGCTCCCTCTGCTTACCCTGCTGTGTGCGGAATGTAGCGTGGAGCTAATTTTTATTATCAATAAAATACTTATTTTGTGTTTTTGTGATTTGTTGATATTAGTCATCTAGTTAAGTGTTATGACAGGTGTCGACGTGGATGCTCGATTGCCTCCAACTGAGTTTGAACCTACAAACATCCTTTTAATTCATTATTTTAACGTTAACATCACATATTAAAAGTTTATTATGTCAAAGTTGTAACTCGACTTCTTGCTATAGAGAGACAACTTATAATGTGGTAATAAATGAAGCATTAAGCTAAAATTGAAGCATTTTGCCTCCGAGAAAATTAATTTTAATTGTTATTAGACGACGCAAACAGAGCCGTCCTCTTTGTAAAATTACAAGTGATAAAGTAACATTTTCTGACATTAAACAAGTAATTGAAAAATTTAAACTAATTTAATAAACCTATCAATTACCTAAGTACATAGATATATTGCACCCCCAAAAATACTCTAATAATTGCTAAATTAATGCCAGTCGAGGCGCAGCGCCACGAAGTGTGACTGTAAAACCGACTGGTTGTGGGTTCGATTCCTTCTCTTTAAGATACTTCCGTTCTCCACTTTCCGCCAAATTGTTGAGGTATTGCTTATTACTAGAGCGAGGAAATTAAAAATATTAAATATTTAATTTCCCCTAGCGGAATTCGAACCTAAAAAATCATACCACAGTTGTTTCTTTTTTTTATTTATCAATATTTACATTTACTAAACTGTAAACATATTTATTATGTACATATATACATTTAACATGGAGTTTGATACATAGTAGTCGAGTTGGCTAGTTGCGAACAGAGTTGGTAAGGGCATGCTGGAAAATGTTGCCAAAAGCAAAATCTCTCTTGGCACTAGATACAACTTAAATATGATAATTTAAATTTCTAATGTATTTAAATAGTTAGTAAATATTTTATCTAATATGTAGGTATGTGTCTTTTATTTTCAACCCCGTGTTAAGATACTCTGTCTCACCCACCGATCATTTTAATTTTCATTTCCTCGCTTTGATAACGAGACAAAGCCCGGCGTTGAGTTCCGCCACTCAATATGCAATGCCCCGAAAATTCGGCGAAAAAGGTGGGGAACGAAAGTGTCCTAACAGAATGTCTTAACACTATGTTCTCAGGTTCCCCTTTTCTATCATGCTTCGTAAGCTAAACGAAAACTTAAAGCAAAATAGCATTTACAAAGTTCCTGCTAGGATTTTACTGCAGTGTCAATAAGATTTTGTATACCTCAGAGTGTCATTACACTACTAGTTATTTCTCAGGATTGCTTTTAGATGTTTCATTATCGTAATGTCGGTAGTGGAACATTTGCGTTAATCTATACAGAGAATTCCACTTAGTTTGGCGCTAATAGAGTCCGTTCAGAGGCATTGTCCGGCGACCCGGGTAGTCCAATTGGCACTTGCAAACACGGTCCAATTCTTTGTGTGTGGCCTTGGAAATGGCGGATAGGATTTGACATTTATTTTTTATTTGTTTTCTGAGATATTAAATTGGTTTACTATATTATACGATTTATATTAATATTATAAAATGGAAGAGTTCGTGTGGTTCAAATTGTATTTTTTTATTTGTTTTAGTCAAAGAAGGCTATTCAACTATGCAACTAAACTTTTAGTTATTTGTTTCGGTCAAACAAACAAAGCTACAGGTAAATATAATACATACCACAGAAGGCGAATCCATAGAAATGTGTGTAATTATACTTAAAACTTAATTATTGTTATTTTTAGTAGTAGTTAGTAACTAGTAACAGTTACAGGCTTATCCCTATAAAATCATGAAAAAAAAATTAAGCCGGATGTACCTAGACTCTGAATAAATTTATATATATATTCTTTAAAACATAATTTTATATAGTTGAGGCTATAGGGCCGTCTTGACGCAGCGGAATTGCGTGTAACACCTGTGACCGCGACGGCCGTAAGTTCGATTCCCAATTGAAGAATGAAATATTATTATTTTCCTTGCTTTGGTTACACTGCCACTCAACATGCAAAGTCTCGAAAAGTGGAGAACGGAGTGTCTTGACATTAGCTTCTCTTTGCGTATCCTGCTTATGCAAGCTAAAAATAAAAATATTCTTACAAAATCCCTAAATCCGTATATTTAAAGGCCCCACACATTCTGAATGGTCCAAAGAAGCTGGATTTTATTTTGTGTGAATATATATTATGGCTTTGTCAATAGCAGGCTGGCTGCCCGCTGACCTCATGGGATGGGCTGAGCGTTCCGTCCCTATATTATAAAGAAATATTTTATGGTCCCCATACATTCTCTTAGGTGATTTGTTTTATTTTAGCTTGATATTAGATTAGTTATTGATGTTATATTTCTAACTAGCGGCCCCGGACGCGGCTTCGCCCACTTAAACTTTACGAATGCTTATTAGATTATTAGATATATTTAGGAAATTGTTTTTGAAAATATGTAATTAATTTAAACGAAAAAAATATAAGTATACGTAGCCAAAGTAAAATATTAATAAAAAAAAACTAAACAAAACCAGTTACATTATTAATATTATCAAAGTAAAATAAATATTTAAAAGAATTAAAATTAAACGTGTTGTGCTATGTTTTTGCAAGTGCATGTGGTTATTTATTTACATAATACTCAAATACAATAAAAATATATATATTTTTTGTCTCTGCCTGTCTTTCGATTTCTCCGAGCTAATATCCAGAATAACAGAACTATTTTTATTGGACTTTCAATGATCGATTTTACTGATTTACCTGTGAAAAATCTTTTTACTCGTTTTCCTTGCGCGCGTACATGGATACTATATGAAATAGCTACATTTCTACATTAAATTCGATGATTTTTGAAAGCAATATCAAAGAAAATCCCAAAAAACTAAAACCACAGTTTATTAAGTGTATAACAATGGTATAGATAACCATCCAACCGAGATGATATAACCAACAATTCTCTCCTTAATACATAACTAACTTAACTTAACTTAGCTTCACGCTTTATCCCTAGCGGGGTAGTCAGAGAGAACGGAGCGCCAAACGCTACGCTCTTTCGCCTCGTCCACTGTCATCAACCTCTCTCCTCAACCTAATCCTCTCCTTAATACTTAAATAATATTATGCCGATGCCGTGCAGGGCCGCAACTTACTCGACACCAAGAAATTAATGAAAATCTAACTAATCTACTACTCGAATAAGCGAAGAACCAAAGAAAAGTAGAAATTAATTATAAACAGCAAATAATTACATAAAAATTAACAGTAGTTCGAAAATGTATGAAAATCTACAAAACCGTCAAAGTCATGTGCCCGTTCACGTCGTTCATACTATGCCGCCCGTAGGCTAGGTCATTTCGAATCAGTGACATCTCCTTAATTATTTATTAGAATGTTATACAGTAAACTATAATTTCAATTTCGATGAAATGCCTATTATATTCATTTTCATAAGGATCAACATCAAATTATAGAATTTTTTTTTTTTGTATATAACAACAAAAACCCGATAAATATAAAGTAAATCAATTAAAATGGTTACTTTTGCTCAACCTTCAGAGATAAGTATGGTATGAGTATCGCGGACTTTTTTAAACATTATTTAAAGAACAAAATTTTTGTAAAACATTGATTTTATGTATCTCATAAAGTTGAGCCGGCGCACGCCATGTATGCGTTAAGCAAGCTCATTTCGGCTGACGTTTTCTTATAACAACAAATAAATTTTACAAACCGTTGCTTAGCAACAGTCGGTTGTTATTAACATGGCAGAATAAATTGCCTGTCAAATTAAAAAGTATTTTAATATATTAGTATATATCGATAATATTACAAATATGAGAAAAAAAAGTAACCTATGTTCATGCGAAGACCCCCAATTACTTCTATATGAGTATTTTATCACAATTGAATTAGCGGTTTGGCCCTGATTGCGTAAAAGACAGACAGACAGACAGAGTTACTTTCGAATTTATAATATAGGTATGGATATCGTATGAATTCTTTATATTATAAAGCTAAAGAGTTTGTTTATCTACCTGTAATAAATAAGTCATAAGGCATTTTGTGACAAAAAATAATTAAAAAGTGCAAGGTTCAACGTTTTTTATTTGATAAATATATTCAACCTTACGAACGAAAATTATTTCATCATCAAGGAAATTTTATGAAAATATGCTTTGGCATTTTATATTGCTTTTTGCATGTAATTTGGACGTATACTTTTTGAGAAAATGTAAATTTAGATAATTCAACGCTCCTTTTTCGGCCGAAAGCATAGGCACGAGTCCTGCGGGAGGTCCTTGCCGCCGATTTCGTCCTCACAAGCAGCCGTGTAGTGCTTGCACTTTCTTAAAATTATTGAATGTATATATTATATAGATTATACTAATTATATTGACTATATTATTTATATTGATTATGTTATGGCAAATGCAGCATAACAAAATAATTATAAGTGATATGTGGGCGAAGCCGCGAGTGCATCTCATATTTTTGAAATAAATTGATTTCTTTACCAATAATTCTCAATATAAAAATTACGTTAAGTTAAGTGAAATAATTAAGACTACTTAAGGTAGTCTTAATTATTTCAAAGAGCTTTTTACATGAAATAAAAAAAGATACAACAAATATTTACTTCAGGAGTATCGAAACTTTGTATGGGATAAAAAGTAACAAAGTTCTATGAAATGAAACACGTACATCGAGAAGTAGCGGTTATAAAATAAATAAAAAAATGTCTTTTATTGACCATTGAACCATTTTTTTATATAATCTTGACACTGTGTTCACAGCCTTCCTCTACCTCTTTTTCTAGGATACTATATGTAGTTTTGTACATCTAAGTTTCGTCTCTAAGCCGAATCTGACCTTTCCAAGTAAAAATTAAAGAATTAAAAAAAAGCAACCCTAAAAAAAATATTCAAAGAAAATAAGAGACCGTCGTGATGTAGCGGCACAGCGCGTCGCCTGGTAATTTCACTTCCTCGCTCTGGTAACAAGAAAGTTTCACCATTCAACTCGGAAATTGGGCGGAAACTGGAGAGCGGAGTGTCTTACT
>DWMY01000639.1:0-21384 GCA_018249775.1 Heliconius hecalesia formosus | reverse complement strand
GTATCTTACTGAGCTGCAACGCGATGTCCGCGGAGTATCTGTTCATGACTGACAAGATCTACGACCCGCGTTTCGACACCGGAGACAAGGTCATCCAGTGCGGGAGACATAACGACATCTTCAAGCTGTGGCTGCAGTGGCGCGGCAAGGTGAGTTACGAGAATAAAAGTTACGAAAAGAAAGTTTCAATTTAATAATTGTTTTGTAACTCTTTTTTTTGTTTCACGCTGTATTCCACTTAGATAAGCAGAGGGATCAAGGTTCCCTGTTGTTCCTTGTAGTATTCCGTTCCCATTAAGACACTTCCGTTCCTCACTTTTCTTTTCCTCACGTGTTGAGTGGCGGAACTAAAGACGCTATGTGCGGTATACAGTGTGACGCTAAAAAAACTGTGAAACTACAACTTTACAGTTCATATCTGTAAAGTTTTTTATCATCATTTTAATATTTGCTTTGCATATTTTTTAATAAAGGGCACATCAGGTTTCGAGCGCCTGATGGACCGCCTGATGGAGCTGTCGGAGTACATGGTGCGCCGCATCCGAGAACAAAGCGACCGGTTCCACCTGATCTTGGAACCGGAGATGGTGAATGTCAGCTTCTGGTACTTGCCCAAACAGTTGAGGGGAGTGCCTCATGATGGGAATAAGGAGATTAAGCTGGGCAAGGTAAGAGAATTTAAATATTTTCAACATTCACTTAGGAAAGAAAATCACTTTTTTAGAAAACCTAATAGGATTTTAAGCTGCGCCTCTTGTTTACCGTGCAAGAAATTTGACCAGGAAGCCATGCGGTCTCGTCACGCTGTAAACTGATTATGGCTGCGATAAAAATATAATAATTAGCATTATGTCCACAAAGGTGTGCGCCAAGCTGAAGGGGCGCATGATGCAGGCGGGCACGCTGATGGTGGGCTACCAGCCCGACGACAAGCGCCCCAACTTCTTCCGCAACATCATCTCGTCGGCCGCCGTGTCCGAGCGCGACGTCGACTTCCTGCTGGCCGAGATGGACCGCCTCGGGCACGACATCGTGCTCGACTAGACCACTGACTGTCTGTCTGTCTGTGACAATTCTTGGCGTCACTGAGTAAGACAACATCGATTTTGATCGAAATTGTTCTCGAAAAAAATATATTTTTCTGTTAGATATGAATGTTGGTTTTGCGTTTTTCTAATTTTAATTGACCACTTAATTTTGTAAATGTTAAATTGAATGTGGTGCGTTAAGTAATTATCAATGAACGTCTTATTACGCGACTCTTCGGTTGACAAGAACTCGTAATGTAACAGTTATTACCTATTCGCAGAAATCAAAAGTTTTATTGTTTATTTTATTTCACATTACTCTTTTTTTTCCTCAATTATATTTAAATTGACAACTTTACTTTGTAATTGTTAATTGATTATTGATTGACTTTGCATTTACCTTTAAATATTTAAAAAGCCTTTTAAAAATAAATAATATTCTCTTTAGTAAATGTTGTTATATTCAATGTTCCATATAAAGTGTAACGTTTCCTATGATTTTTGATTTAAATCATCGTTGTAAAAATAACATCTATTGTTAAATCTTATTGAATCTAGTTAAAATGAATACTGCAACTGAACTATAGCGTCTTCCACTAGCTTATTAAAAAATATTTATTCATACTTAAATTAGGATTAAATGAAAATATATTAATGAATGTCTATTTTTATCTTCAGGAGTGTGTGTTTGAATGAATCAGTAAAAATATAGACCTTTTAGTACTAACATTGCTTCAATTCACACAAAAATGTATGAATCAATATAGAATGCTTATCATTTTTAACGACCTATTTACTAGATTATACTAGATTGACTTTTTTGACTTACTTATTAAATGTTATATTGACAATGAGAACTAACAAGCAGTGTCGGAGGGCAGAGCATAACTATAAAAAAATATATTATCAATGATTGTATGTCTATCTGTGTATATCTAGTATTAAAGTAATGTAGATTAAGGATATTTACTCCGTAATAATCGCCCTTTTAAAGGTTACCATTTATAGGTTGTCATTTAAAGGAATTGTATTGTTGAACATTTTAACATATTTTATTATTAAACGTGAATCCTTTTAAATTTGGCTTTAAGTCAATTTAAATGTCATTATGCTTAGCTCAAATTATTTATTTTAAAGAAAAATTGTTAAAATTTATATGAATTATATTAAAATCATATATCTATAACTTGTTACTGATAAACTATAATTGTTGTGTTTTGATTTCTATATTCAATATTAATATTATTAAGAATATATTAAGTCTACCTATTTATAATATGTCTCGCTATTTTTATTGATTTATTTCGAAATATTACATAAATAAAGATAAGTCTTCTAATTTAGGTACAAAATAACTTTTACTGTAGCATATAATATATATATATGTATGTATGTAGTATAGAATAAAATATAACTAAAATTAGGATTTAGGATTTCTGACTCATATGCGGACATATCTCCCGTTTTGCCAATTAAATGAATATTTTATATGTTTAAAACTTGTAGTTTATATACATTTATTTTTATTTTTTTTATTTTTTTTTACTTTATTTAGAATAGTGACTTAAGGTATGTATGTGTATGGTTTAATAATTATTTACACTGATTAATATGATGATATATGAACGTATGCCAGTATTTTGAGTTTTAAAGTTTTAGTTCAAGTCAAAATTTGTTTTAGAAATATTCATATTTATTTTAAAAAAGTAGACACCTTGTTGTGGTTGTTCATTCTCAAAACATTGGATATGTAAAAAAGTAAATTACTTTTGGTGTAATAATGCAATAAATAAATAACATCATTTATAGATTAAGGATTATTATTGTTTATATTTCTTTGTTACTTTTTAAAAATAAAAAAAAAAGATTTTGTTAAAGTAGAATAAGGATAAGATAAAGACTAATTGTAAATATAAAGAAAAAACGAAAGTGACAATGACAATAGAAGAGTAGAATACTTTAATATTTATTTATCGCTATTATTAGTCTGTTGCAATAGATGTTTATTTTCTGTTTTAGTATAGATCTTTATTATTATAAGATAAATGAATGAAAACTGTCTGTCAAATTATAAATTAAAATGTAAATACGTAGCTAGTATGGACTTAGTTATTTGCCAAATTTTCTAATATATATTTTTTTGAATTTTGAAATTATAGTTCAACGAATTTATTTTATTTTTGTGAGTAAAACGCTTGATTTATTTTTTATTTGTATAATTTTAAGGTATAATAAAGCGAAGTTGACGTCTAGTTGTCAATGTCAATATAACAAATATATATAATACAACAAAACTTCAAATTGTCTTCCATTTGAATTCAAGAGTGATTTGACGTGACGCGTTTTTTATTTTTCTTGTAATAAAACACAAAGCAATCAATATATCTATATTTAAATCGTTACTTTTTTTAAGAAAAGTAATATATGAAAATCATAAATTTTTATGTTTTGGATTATCGTCACGTCAATTTCTATAATCTATATTCATAGATATTATATACATATTGTATAATTAGATGTTGTTTGTATGAATGTATTTTATTCTAGGATTTTCCAAAAGTGTAGAAGTGTAGAAGTGTGGCGTTAGATGACTTTTATCTGTTGTTGCTGCTGTAAGAACCTTATAACCAATAAATGGTACTGTTGTTATATCGGTGTTTATTTCTATATTCTCCACCTTTTATTTTACTTATCGATTATTGGCATAGTGTGATAGTGTTTCATTGTAAACGCGAGGGTTATGGGTTCGATCCCCATCCAAAGAAATAATAATATTTGAGGCCAGTCGTGGTGCAGGACACAAACTGTGACTGTACGTAAATTAAGTATTAAGATTGTGATAAAACTAAACTAAAACGTAAACACTTACTACTACAGGTTAAGCAACTTTGAACTTTGCCGCTAATTCCTACGACTCAATTGCGAAATGAGGCGTCAGTTTCCCTTTGATAGATTTATGTGTGCGCGCGTCGTTCTTGACAAAGTTCGCGTTTTATATTACAACAATAACTGTATTATTTATTTTGTTTGAAAAAATACTTTTTCATTTATGGGATTGGAAATCACGATACGACGCGGACAAGCGAGTCTCATATCAGATGGCGGGCTATGCCGTCCATTATAGATTCATATTTGACTTGTGGCAATTAAATACTTAAAATAATACCTAATTATGTTGGCACACGGTTTTTAAGTGTATTTTAGACATCATTTCTGTTACCACTCCCACACATATCTTTTCCCACTCCTATCCGAAAAAACCTAAGTTCGATCCTTGTTTATTGCGCTTTGGGAATTTTAATATTTAAATTACTTTCATTACTCCAATGTAGTATGCCAAGGCGCGGCGTACGGTTCCGTCAATTAACCCCTTCTAAAAGTCCTTTCAGAAATAGATGGAAAATACATAACACTTATGTAAAGTAAATCTTTTTGCCATGCAGGCTAAAAAAAAATTGAGCAGGCTCTCCTTAGCAGAGCTACCATCCAAACCGGTAGTATCTTGCTGTAGGACTGACACTACTGACAATTCTTTGTAACTTGATCCAAAAGCGCTTATAATGGTTTGATTTATATATTTTAAAATTATAAAAACTATATGACCTGTCGTGTTACCAGAAACAAAAGGATAGGATTAAATAAATAAAACAACAAATATAATTTAGTATTTTATGTGAAACAAAATAATAATTACGCTATATATTTATTGCACGCGACTCCGACTCTCACACGCTTGAGCAATGGCCGCTCACGCAATTACAGACAGATAAATATTATTGTATATACATATATAAATTAATATATATAAAAAGCTTATTTTCATTTATAAATGACGAATATTATAAACTTTTTGTCTAGAAATTTAATGTACTGAAATAATATTAATAGACCCTAACAAAAAAAAGTAGTAACTTCATTTTTATCATGACAGATTTTTTTCTAATTTCATAAAAAAAATATTTTTTATTTTTTTCTTAACAATCTGTAGTCATTAAAAAGAAAATAGCGTTGTAGGTTAGTTGATATTAAACAAAACCTCATTTGTGATCATGAGACGCCATTGTAGTTATATTGAAAAGGTTGTAAACAAAAAATATTACTTAATCAGATCATTTAATTTTATCATTTTAAGACTGTTAATTACAAGATAGCGTTAATTTCGTCCACAAACTGATATGAATTGAATGATTCACATAAACAACAATACCTACTATAATTTTTTTGACTGTTTTTAAGTGGTTAATTTAGTATAACAAAAATATTTTTAATAATTAAAAATTCTGATGAAATAAGTCGCCATCTTGTATCAGCTTACATAACTCCGTATTTAAACATATATAATTAATAAACTGCGTTCAGACCATCGAGCAAATTATGTGTAACATGATTGACTCAGCAAAGAAAATATAATAATAAATGTAATCTAAAACATGTAAAATGTATATAAAACTTTAAAAGTCTGCAAAAGTGTTGGAAGTACATTTTTTTAATTAGTTTTACAAATGATTTTACGTATTGATACTTTAAAAAAGAGTAAAAAATAAATTTAAATATTTTATAATGTGTGACATTTTGAATTTGAATATATTTTTTATAAGAAAATAAGTACGATTCAGCAATTTTCTTTCTTTTTTTAATTAAATGTAAAGTTTTTTATTCAACCAAAATAAAAAAGAATATTAATTTTTTATTAAAAAAAATGTATTCCCATAGGACAATCGAGCATATTAAGAAAAATCTTGCATTCTAGAATCAACTATTTTTAATACTTGTAATGCCATATATGATATATTAAACTTATTCGTGTTTAAAGACAATCATGGCAAGACTAAACAACGACAAATACAAAAAGAAAATTATTTTTTTCTAAGACAGATAATATTAAAAAACTTTTTAATTTAAAAAAAAAATCTAAACACGAATTAATGTAACATATAATTATATAACATATATATATATATATATATATATATATATATATATACAAAATGATGTCACAAGAGTTCAACAAGTTCGCTCATTGAGAGATTTTTGACCAAAATGCACGGGACTGGATGAAAATAAAAAAAAAGAATTTTAATAATTTTTCAGTAATTTAAGTATTAACCTTAAATTATTTTTGTCTTATCATTGTGATTTTAAGTGGACATTCAAAAATTACACACAATTAAAATACTGTATGTACTAAACATATACAAAATGTATACAGTTCCCAAATTTTATATTTTATAAGTTCTAATACAGTAATCCCATTAACATTAAAAATTTTAGTTTTTCTACTTAAGTATTTTTCTATTCCAAATAATAACTTAGTTATCGAATTTTGTTCATATATCCACATATAAACTATAAATTTAAAAAAATCTCTCCAGTTCCGAACATTTCGGCCATATTTCAATTAACAATTGAAAACATATCAAAGTAACATTATCTATATAATAATTAATTATATGCATTAGCTCATTTGGAACCACACTGTACAACATTTTATATGTTTATATCTTTCACACATTTCGAGTAAGAGCGAGATGGAAATATGTGTTTTTTTTTTATTTCATTAATCTATTTTTTTGCTTCACGCCGTATCCCGTATAAAGCGCTTAGGGTAGACAGAGGTTAACAAGTGGTAAGACACTCCTCCAAGCACTGCCCATTTTAAGAAACACTGTACATTGAGTGCCGGAACTTAACGCTGCGCTTTGTCTTGTTATCAGAGCGAGGAAATGATAATAAATTGTTTCCCGGGTGGAGTCCCATGTAATCTGATATAAATGCTGTACAAATAATGATTAAATTTAACTAGATAATACAGATAATCAAAATTGCTAACACATCCACACACCACATACAACCATTTTTCATTTCACTTCTTTTTATTCTTCAATTTTATTAACATATACTAATGTTTTGAATTTTGTGCTGTTTGTGCGTTTTTTTTAATATATATTTTTTAAATTTAATAAAAAAAACTTTATAAAGTGTTTCGACAATTGTTACCGGACTAAGTTATAAAAAAGCAAATAATAATAATATTTTTTTTAATATTATTTATAATATTGAAGAATTTCAAAAACAAAGAATTTTATATACAGCCAATAAATATACATTTTTTAAAATACCCTTATTTATGATTCTCATAATTTAAAAAATACCATATACAAGCTCCTTTATATATTTTACATAAACACAAAAACGCACAAACACACAAAACCCGATAGTATTAGTCGTATGTATGTAATACTATGCGGAGACTTCATCTCGGCCACCAGCCGTGTTCGTCGCTTGAAGTTCGTCAACTTCAGTTTAAGAGTGGAACTTTATTTTGACAAAGTTAATGGAATTGCAAATTAATTTGAAACTTGAAATATCATTTTAAAATTAAATTCTTATACAAATTTTACATACTTTTTATTAACATATATAATATAGAGATATAGAAACATTTTTCATTTATTTTTTTTATCTGTAATAACTTCATAACAAATTATAACAATAAAAAACAATCATAATGGTTGTATAATTGATAGTTTTTGTTTAAAGTTTAAAGATTGTTTTTATTTACACAAAAAAAAATATTGACTAAATGAAAACAGAATTTCAATTTTAATTTGAAAAATTCAAATAAACACCCAACGAACAAGCCGTATAGGAGTGCTTATGGAAATTTATTTTAGACGATAATCGTTCTTTTTAACAAAAAAGACCTTAATTCATATAAAGATGATGTCCAAACTGGACATTCGACACTACGAGAGCGCGACTGCAAGCGACGAACACGGTATGAACACATCACAGTCAATAATCGGTCCAACGGTCGCCGACGGGGCGCTGTGGTGACGCCTTTATTTATGGGACTTCTTAATATATATTAATATTATATTACTATTTTATAAATACGGCTGTTGGTATTAAATTTTGAAATTAATAATTATATTTTGTATGTAACTGAAACCTGCAGCTATCCAAGAATGCGCTAATCTCAGGAACATGTAGTCTAGGACAGTCAATTTCGTGAAAAAGGCTTTTAAGCTATATTACATCTCTTTAGTTACCTTAAGCATTTTTGTTGTGTCATTAGTTATACACAAGTATTAGTGACTTTCATTTCACCGTGGGATTGAAATCGCAGGTTTATACATATTTGAAATTGATTGTGTGTATTAAAAAACCTGTAAAAATTTTGGATATATTTTTTTTGAGTACAGGTTCAATTGTCTTATTCTTTTTGTACAGATAAAAAAACCATAACATATTACAAACACATGGTCGTTCAGGACCAACAGCCGTTAGAGTCGCCATTTTCTGCAATAATAATAATTTACAATATTTTAATAGGAAATTATCTAAGATATGCATTCACAGAGTATATCTGACGTTATATAGGATGTTTAGTTTTAGTGAGACTTTTTTGGGTTTAGCAAACTATGCCATTTTTTTAGTCTTTTTTTCTTCTTATTTAAATATAAATAAACATGTCATTTTCAACTTAAATATTAACATAAAGAAATAACAATGATATAATATAAAATATAAATAAAATGTTAAATACATTACAAATTCCAAACATCCTATATAACAAAAAAAATCACTTAGTAACAAACATGTATAGAAAAAAATGCCTATTTTTTTAAATAGCATCATTACAGGAAACGACGATAAAGACGTACAGAGAGAAATACATTTAGTTATATTCCATACATTTAATAGGTAAATATGTATTGTAGCTAGGTTTAATGAGATTCATCAAGTCCCCGTGGCTCAGTGGCGCCCGTCGGTAACGTGTTCGATGCCGCTAATGCGACCCTTCGGTGTTTAACGCCACCTAGAAAGTAAATATTAAAAATATATATAAATATTTTTTAAGTAAATAAACGTTTTATAGGCACAGAAATAACAACAATCTCTTCTCCATTAGAAAGTAGTAAATGTAAACTCACAGCACTTGGTGCGGCTGTATGGCGGCGAGGTGCGCGGGCGAGGGCGGCACGCCGGGCGGCGCGGGCGGCAGCAGCGTCTGCGCGAGCCCCTCGAAGCGGCCTCCCGCCTCGAACCCGTTCTGTGTATGCAATAATCGTTATACATTCAGTGCCGTGGACTACATACAGCGACTGCAATATACATCATAACATTACTTTTACAATTCAAAATATTTTTCGTTCCTTAGTTTAGTGAAAATGTTTAAAATATTTCGTATTCCTGTATTCCACATATCCCTAAATTTTTTGAGAAATAGGTATTTTTTAAATTTCAAATTAATTACTTTAAAAATGTATTAGACAGGTTGTGGGTTGAATTCCCACCAAATTAGACATTTTCATTTCTTCGCTCTGGTAACCGCCACTCAACATGTAATGCCTCCAGAACTCTGCGGAAAATCGGGAACGAAGTGTCTTAAGACTAGGTTGTGTCTGCCCACTCTGCTATAAGTGAGATACAGCGTAACGCTAAAAAAATGTATAGACAAAATATTACAATTTTGGTTTTATTACTTTGTGAGTAACTTTTAACATTTGGTTCTGGTAAATAACTGAATAATAGTATCTAAATTCCTCTCAAGAAAATAAATTTCACGAATAACTATAAACTTAGTCTGCCCATAAATACTGTTAGAGTAAGGTCCCTAAATATTTACTAGTCGTATAATATGGACCATCGTCCTTTTTCGATACGTTGTTGCTCGTACGTTAATCATATTAGGTGACCTCACCCCACCTCTAAGTCCCCCTGCAACATTGCGAAAGCACCACCGTGTCAGTGTCAGCTGCAGCCTTTTTTTAAGTTATCGAATGTTATAATGTTTTTATTATTTTAGTTATAATGATGCCTATATTTCAAACATCATAGTATTAGGATGAATTGCTTATTTAACTTGTAGCAATATCTAATTTCAGAATTTGGTTACAATACAATAACCTCAAAAAGTTATCATTTTGTATTATGGATGTAATTCCCAAATATGGACCGGTGGTCCATATTATAAGCATGTGTTACATATTGTAGAATGTTTTTCTTCTTTATAGATTATGGCGTCTAAGCCAAAGAAGAAGCTACCTACTAGGTAGCAGTGGGTCAAAGACTCGATGACTATGGCCATACTAACCATAAAAGAATGGGTTACCTATAAGCCGATACCGAGCCATATTTTTGTGAAAAAGGTATCAAAACATCAAAACAATTGTATCAAGATACCATTCTTGAGATTGTTAAGCTACCTAACAACAGCATGTTCAATATCCAAAAATGATCCTTTAAGAAAAACTCCGCGTCGGGTCGTCAAGCTCGATCCAGCCAAGCTTGGTTCTAACCAAGATTCCTGGACAAAGAACGAACGTTCCTGACATCATTAGAGCTGAGGACTGGCTGTCATCTTATCCTGATCTTAATCCACTGGGTTATAATTTATGGTCAGTTTTGGAGAGTAAGGCTTACACTAAACGCCATGATAATTTGGAGTCACTAAAACAATCTCTATATTTGACAGTAAAGAAATTTCCTATGGAAAGAGTGCGTGCTGCTATTGATTAAGGTTTAAAGGACTGTACTTCGAATGAGCATTATATATTTTTAATGCTTTAATAATAATGTATTAAACAAACACTGTAATAGTAATAAATGTTACGTACAATTTTTTTTTCTTTGTATTTTTAGCAAAACTAAATATATACAAACAAAAACTCACAGGTATCATAATAGTGGGTCTCAACGGCTGTATGGACGGCTGCACTGCCGTCGGGTAGTACGGGTAGTACTGTACCGGGTAGCCGATGTATCCGGGGTAGCCGGCTGCGGCTGCGTACATTGCGGCCGCTGGACTGTACATCTGCTGTGGGGTATAAAAAAAATCTTCACTGTGAGGCCATGTATACTCTTGTTATTTTTTTTTACTTTTTGCATTAGATAAGAACGATGCCAAATAAACAAGAAGTAGTGTAACTTTATTTTTTAAAATTAAATCTAGTAAATTAACTAGTAAAGGATAGTAGACTAAATGAGACTACTTACAGGCAACTGCTGACTAAGAGCGGGTATCGCCTGGTGGTGCTGCAGCTGGTCGTAGGGCGGCGGCGCGTACACGCCGCCCGCGCCCGCGCCCGCGCCGCCGAACGTCACGCCGTAGGGCGACCCGCCAGCGACTACAATTTGCGCTTTGTTTTTTATATTATTTGATTTTATTATTGTTGTTTTAGTAAATATACTACTTATATATTATGTTTACATGTATATCTAATTTAAATTAATTAAATAACACATTTTCAGAATATCCATCTGAATATGCTGGTTTTGTTTTTAAATATGTATGAAAATACCTCCTAATAAAACCATATCCTCTTAATAAAACGTATATGTCAAATTTCAGCTCAATTAGAATTTTGAAGGATTTATACAGAGGGAGCCGAAAGCAGCCAATCCTATTTTCATTATAACACCTGAAAGTAACGCCGGTAAGTACTATTAGGGAATATGGAGTTTGGGTGGTGGTTGCTTTGGCAGTTATTAGATAAGTAAGGCGCATAAAATAGTACTTAACTTACGATAAAAAATTATAAAACTCATTTTTTTGCTTTGGGGATAATATAAGAAATTATGTTAACCATTGTTAGACACTTAGCATGGTCTCAACCACCTGTACAATAATTTACAAGCGCCTTTCACGTTTTATGACGTAACGAAGGTCTGGAAGGGTTTGGCCCTGGATTAATCAGTTTGCGAGATTTTACAAAGAGTTATTAAATTATTTCAAAAATGTAAAAAAATACAATTTGATAATTTAGATTTTGGTTTGAAAGTGGGAAAAGAAGTATTAATGCTAAGTTCTCTTTGCTAACCCTGGTGAGCAGGATACAGCGTGAAGCTGATTTATTTTTTTATACTAAGATAGATATTTAAAAGAATGCTAAATATTTCGCCTAAAATTGTAATACATACTACCAACTCCACCTACCTCCATACTGCGGCGCTGCCTGATGGGGCGGCGCGGGCAGGAACGGGCCCTGCGGCGGCTGCGGCTGCGAGTACGCGCCCAGCGGCGGCGTCACTGCAACAACTGGCAACGTCAGCATTTATACTGACCGGGAACGCAACCGACTACTACTGACAGCCAACGTCTTTGATACATGGTTAGGACAAAAGCTACCAGACTTAAGGTAGAATAAAAAATTGACAGTTGAATTGCTGATATAATTTGATTATTAATCTGTTAAAAAGTCAAAGTCTAGTAGTTTTGTTTTGGGCTGTAGCAACACTGATTTAATTGCAGATTGGATTGTTACATAGTGTTGCCAATATTAAGTGCTATGGTTTGACTAAATAATAAATATCCACATTTTGTTATTATAAAATAATTAATTTTCTGTCCTCAATTAGTCTTGTAACAATTAAAAATATTTTTCCTTATGATTAATTTAACATCATTATTCAGTCTGTTCACATCTATCAAAGACATTTGAGAAAAAGTAATTCAATTCCAATTTTAAAATATAATTAAAAATTTAAATCATGTCAGTGTAGCCAGTTGAGCCAAGGCGCCTTTGCGCACCGCAACCCAAGCCCGAGCATTCACGCGTGACGAAGTGTGGCCACGCTATTATCAAAGTTGCCAATTGAGGAAAATATTTTTTTTAGAAAATATAGATTTTGGCTTAAGTATAAAACATAGCGTTGCCTAAGCATAGATTATACATATCCTCAAACACTAATTTGTATTATCTATGCACACTAGCGTCAGTGTTAACGACAAGCGATGCCCATACAACGCGTTACATCACCGCCAATCGTTTCCCCAAAAATAATCGGACATTTTGGGAAAACATCTAACAGTGGCCGACATTTGGTTCAATTAATTAAGAAATATAACTGAACCAATGTCATATTTGGTAGGTTAAACACGACTCAACACGGTGTACTAGTGCTGGAGTACCTACCAAATGTTATTTACACTGCATTCCTTATAGTGGTCACAACCGCTCTTTTGAAAAAAAGGAAAAGCAATTTTTTATCTGTTTAAAAGCGAATGTGACCATGACTGAAACATCTTAAGTAACAAATCAGTCTTCACACGATAAAGAACCTTATAAAAAAAGACATTAGTTTTATATTTATAACATGGCTAGTGATACTCGTGATCCAAATATAGACACAAAGTGACAAACGGCATTGTTATGAAGTGAAAACTTTAAAATAAAAAAATCGATGTCACACAGACTTGCAATTCATGTCACCAATAAAGGCGTCTACAGACGGAACGCGATATATAACATGTATCCAAGCTCAAGATCTTGATAACTACTTGGCAGTAATTTGTTAATTGTAGCCACTTAAAAACAGCATAGTCGGTCATAAAACGGAGCTTGCATACAAAAAGTTAGCGCAATGTCTTGAAATATAAGAGAAAAAAAAGACTATTGCATAAGGCGAAGACCTCAAATTGTCATCCAAGCTCGTTGCGCAAACTTCATATTAAATATATAAAATAACGAAAACAGGTCACCAAAAATAATGGCGCCCATTAAACATGAACGTCGTGAACATTCTCAAAAATAAAAAATAAAAACATTATAACTATTCAAATAAACTAACTAAAACACGTTGTGTACCAAGATTTTATGTATTTGGAAGTTATCGAGTAACATTTGTTGAGATTAACATATAAAAATTTTGCTGTTTGATACGAAGCGTATGCAAAAAAGCGAATTTATCAAATCTATGATGAGTGCGTGGAGACATATACATGCACAATGACAAACACAAATTGTTCTAATATCTAAATAAATCATTCCTCGATGAAACATGCATGTAAAACTTAACATAATACGCTTAAAAAATGCAAAAAAAAATGTGTATGGCGCTAATCTAGCTGCTAAAAACAGCAAAACCTCCTTGGAATCAATAAAACCACAAAAAATCCTGGTGACCATTACCATATACATATAATTAAATTAAATTAAGTTCAATTAATATTTATTCCGCTAAGTACAGTGTTATAACAGAATACCCTCGTTTCGACGATACACAAAAACATACATATTTTAAGTAAAATATTGGAGATGTTGTCACGTTATGCTTTATAATGTGACAGCAAATCCTGAAGTAAATAAAAAAAGATTGTAAATTAAGTTTATAATCTGCATCCCTGTAAAGAGGCTCAAGTGGATAAAGAAACTTTTTTTTATTATTAACTATGTAAATGATGTAGTAAAGACTGTCGGTCCTTTACATGCACCTGCCCACACAACCCGTAACAAAACAGTGAAAGAAGACATTTTTTTATAAAAAAAATGTATAATCTTCAATCGTCCCTTATTCTAATCACACACGTACTAACAAGTGTCATTCATGTTAACATTTTTTTTAAACCTATACCTTTTTAATCGCATTTTAAACAAAGACCTTAACTTATTATGACTATGAAAAAAAAGGTAAAATTTAAAAATAATTGTGTGTATTAAAAAGGTAGATTTTAAATATTTTTTTGGGTTGTATATGACTAAAATTAAGTAATGTACATCCCAATAACGGTTAACTTAGCTCAGTTGTGTAAACATACAAGTTAGAATGTGACGCAAAAAGATTCAAATTTTGAGTCACGACGACACCATCACCTTTATATCCACAAATATAAAAAAAATCCAAATTTAAAAAAAAAAATTGTAGATATAATGAAATGTTTGGAAATCAAGTTTTTAAAATAATTTATAATATATGAAAATTAACGATGAATATTATTATCTAAAAAAAATATTTATAAAAAAAACTGATTTCCTAAAAACTTGTTAGTGGAACGAACACTTATCTTAACGGCAGAAGCGATTTTAATTTAAGAAAAAAAAATCACTTTTGCCCTTATTTGAAACCTTAAGTATTAAGATTCCATTACGCGACGATGTGTAAAAAAAAAAACAAAAAAAATATCATATTGTACGAAATAAACACATTTTTAAATTTTTTTACACATCATCTACAACAGATAAGTCTAAAGTGTTAGCTTTTAGTTCTAAAAACCAAAAAAATATTAATACTATGAGAAGGCACCCGAAAACAGCGACGTCAAAGGGAACCACGAGAGAACAAGAAGGCAAAAATCGAGTGACTAAAAAATTTAAATTTTTTATATGCCTCCATGTTGTAAAGGTGCAAGAACACTAGCAAAATAAAAATAATAATAGCAATCTAGGACTTTTCGACCATTTCTTAAAGTGAAAAATAAATGAGAAGTACCAACTGCTATTATATTCGAGAATTAGTGTTAAAAAAATCAGGTAAAAAAATAAGCTAAAAAAAAACTAAATGTTGATAGAAAAAGTAAAAAACGGATTTAAAAGACATTGATTTAAAATTAATTTAAAAAAGTTCCTTCACCGTCTTGGCATTCGTGTGAGAGAACTTTGCTTAAAACAAATTTTTTTACCATATTTATAGTGTTAACTAAGTAGTAAGTGATGATTATATTTTTTATTTATTTTTTATAAAATAGCATATCCAAAAAGACTGCTTTCCAAATCTATACAAATATTTTCAAGCAAAAAACATCTACTGTACAGCCAACCACTTAGCTTCATATCAAATGCAGCCCTTTTAGAGTTGAAACAAAAAATATTATAAGTCTGTCCTCTTTAAAAAAAAAACCTGTTTTAAAAAATATTATCATCACACATACAAATGTTAATGATTCGATTGCTATAAAACCTTATAAGTGTTATTACACTTATAACGATATAATAAAAGATACAGATAAAAAATAAAATTTGTAGTTGTTTGATAGTAAAGATTAAAATTAATATTTAGCAAATATATTCATGTATATTATTAGTTAAAAAGAAATTCAATTATTCTTTCGAAATTTGTACAATACATGGAATATTTAATTATTTATATAAAAAAAAATGTGCCGCAGCATCACAGCGTCTGTCCGCAAACGCGATGGTTGTGGATTCAATTAACAGTTGGAAGGGATAGAATTCTAATCTCTAGTATCAAGAAAAGTGCAGCGTTGAGTTCCTGCACTCAATGCTCAATATTTCATAAATTTGGCGGAAAGTGTGTCTACACATATATATTTAACACTAGAAGCCATAAAGAAATTTCAATAAAACAGAGTACTATAACATTTTGACATTTGAAATAAAAAAGAACATCATTTTATTTCTTCAGTAAGCCAATTGAAAGTTGGAAGTAAAAAAAAAACATTAAGCCACAAACATAACACAACATATTCTTTAAGATGAAACATAAATTCCAAACCAGTTTTTTCAGTGGGTGTGACTATAAAATGTTTTATGCATTCTCAAAGTAAAGGCTTGAGATTTTCTTTTGTATGCAAAGTTAGAGGTCAGGTTATACGGCAAGAATATAATACATTGTTTTTTATTTTACACTAGTAAACAAAGTTTAACTTTAATCATTATAATTTTTAATAAAAAAAAAACAACTTTAACCGGATCCCATAATCAGAACCTAACCAAACTACCCTTTCCTTTTATTAGATTGGACAAAAATTGGAGCCTTTTCTGAAATTCAAGCTAATCCAGAGCCCTTTTCGTCTGATAATTCACTTGAAATAATGGCCTTAATACAATTATTTGTAGGATTTACACACCACAACACAAATTTATAGTTTTCAGATTTTTTCCTGAACTAGTACCACCTTTACAATTCTAGGTCACCCAGAAGTACTCTATTAATTTTGATTCTTAGTGTGGAAATACGTGTTTTATGCTATATAAAAGACCATATCTTTTTTTTTAAGTAAGTGTAGAAATAGGAAATAAAGTATAGGAAATCATGGGACCATAGATCTCAGATCTATCTTTATATATAGTTTGAATTTCAACGATATCTCCAAGCGTTCCTGAGATAAGTTCTCTTGACAGATATACAGATTTATTTTTTATTTACAACAATGTGATTTTATAAGGGTTCCTTTTTTGTTAATCTGCCTGTCTGTCTGTCTCTCAAGAGCCTTTATCTTAGGAACATTGAGACATTGAAATAACATTCAAACCATATACTCAGATCTAGTCTCTTGATTTCCTTAAAAAAATGGTTTATGTCGCAAAAAACGCGTATTTCGACACTATAAAGGGAATCAAAATTAATAGGGTACTTCCGGTTGACCTAGAATTATGAAATTTGGCAGCTAGCATGTACAGGTAGTACTAACTAATTCATAAAAAAATCTGAAAGCTATGGCAGAAAGGGGGGCAAAATTTAATATTAAAGCCACTAGTTAAAGTGAGGTATCAGATGAAAGAACTCTGGCTAAGCTAAACCTTAATTTCAGAAAAAGCTCAAACCTCCATTTTTTTTACAGAACCCTTGGTGGGCGAGCCCAACTCAAGATTGTTCAGTTTTTTTTATTACTTAATTCCCGTTTTATATTACAAGAGCAAGGAGCTTGTAAAATATGTTTTTAAATTTTTAAACAACCAAATATAATAAAATAAGAAATACACTTAGATACTCCAACATATTTTAATATATAACAAATATAATATCAATATTTTGCTGTATTTTATAAATTTTAATTAATAAGTTCTTTAGCACTAGTTTAAATTGAAACTAAAAGAAAACAATAAATTATTATTCTTTCTATTTTTAAGGTCCTGTTCCTTAATTTGGTTACATTTTCATTATAATACTAAACAAGTTCTTTAATGTTAATAACAATAAAAGTAACTATAAAGCTTTTTTTTTGTATATTCATATAAAAATTATAGTTATAGCAATCAAACCATTAAACGGGTTACATTATAATTAATACACATACGATCGTCCACACGCCGTTACGCACATATCATAAGTTTTTTTAACTATGTTTCAAAAAAAAGGAAAAAGAAAGAAAAATTCTATTTAGTCATTACATGGTAGATAGGCGGAGGCCTCGCGGGGTCTGCGGTGTTGCTCCCGCGGCTCCTGTTGATGGGGGGCGAAGGGACAGGGGGGTTACGTATTATATTATAATCATTTGACGGGCAAGTGCTCAATAGAAAGACTGGCCTTCGACTGAGCACCTTTTTAATATATAAGTTTTTTTTAAATCCTATATGATTTGTATGTACTAAGCTTATGTATGACATATGTAACGTATTAATGTTGTTTTTTTATATAAAGTTTTACTTATTGAAATAATCTAAGAGTAACATTTATTTGAGTAAGTAGTAATAGGTCAAGTTGTAAAATCAACGTTCTAAATATAAACCTACAATGTTAAGTTAGTAGAATAAACAATAGCCATAAAAATTTATTCAACAGTTAATAAACATAGAATGATGTTAATAAAAAGATTGTTTCATAACAAGGGAATCAGTATAAAGGTATTTTAATACCTATTTAGTACTAGAAAATCTATGACAACTTTTTAAACTATTCAGACTTAATAATATAATAGCTCAATTATTTAACTAGGGCGGTACAGGACACCTGCATTTTACTGCGCTACATGCTTGAAATTATTGATTTTCACCAGGAAAAGTAGGTCAAATGGCTGCATCGATTAATTATTTGCTACATCAGCTGCGCTATTAACATAATACATTCAAATAAATCCTTATAAGATTTCGCATTTAAACCAAGGACTGTCAACCATCTTGGATTTTACATTATTGATCGACAAAAGAAACTACCTTACATACTGAAGTTATAAATAAACCTATTAATTATGCAGTTTTTTTGCAATATCATACCTTTTTTATATTTAAAAATCGTTATATACAACAAAAACTGTATTTCAAGGTAAAATGACGTTACATATGTCAATATTACTATGTTATAGAAAAGACAAAGGAAATAATGTAATTAAATCGCATAAATACCTTTCTTGTCTGCCATTATAACAAATATAAGGAATTTATTATTATAATTATTAACACTACGCTTATGTCGTTGCTAAATTGAGAATTTCGCGATGAATTTTAATAACGCAGTCGCAGATCAAACGCTTGCTCTTCGATTCTTGCAACGACACTAGTGATGTGACGTTTGCTTGCAGCTTGCTAGTTGTAACTTGTAAGTACGATTTATCGATAGCCGAGCTTTCGATAAAATGTATGCTTTTGTTAAATTATAATCACGAAAATGTTAGAAACCTTTTCTAATAATGTTGTTAATATTAATAATTGGCAGTTCTCCTAAAATTGTTATTTTTAACCAAAAAATATGTCTTTTTTAAAACCAGCGTATAAAGCCGTAATTTTGCTGTGAGATGTAAGCTTGGACATTATAATGCACGTTTATTGAAGTGGCATCTATGAACAACCCCTATTTATTTTTTAAATGGAATTTTTAAAAAATGTGTAAATACGGACAATGACGATTAAACGATCGAGAGATTAAGTTTTAAGATCCATCGATCAAAGAGGAATAAGTACTTCCAAAATATTAGACATCTTTGAAACAACTGGAGAAAAATGATGCTGTGGTACCAACAATGATTCTTTACAACAGAATTGAAATGAAATACTTACTTATTTGGCTTCACGCTGTATTACTAGTGGGAAAGTCAGAGAGAACGGAACCCCAAACGATATATAGAGACCGTAGGTCTCTATATATCTCTTTCACCTCGTCCACTATCATCAACTTTTCATACATGCCATCTGGGGCGTCCTCATGCTTTTTACGTGATTTTTCTCCTTCATTCGAAAGGTCAACCGAGGCCTCCCGCTCCCTTTTCTTCATCTTTTTTTACGTCTGGTTCTATTATATTCTTACCGTGAAAAGTATGATTGACTTAATCCTAGCGGATCAGTATATTTAAGGTTAAGTTGTGGACACACGAGTGCTTAGGATGCTATCTTGGGCACAGACCAATATGTAATCGTTGCTATAATAAGGAGTCTGTTTCATTTTGCGGTACGAGACGTCCAAACTTGGAGTCGAATTATCGCATAAGAAACTGGAAGTTTTAAGATCCATCGATTAAAGAGGAATAAGTACTTACAAAATATTAGACATCTTTGAAACAGAAAACGGAACTCGTTAGGATCATAAGGAGTCAGATAAATCTTTTTAAAAAAGTAAAAGGATATGCTACAAAGGGACCAAACGAAAGTACTGATAAAGATGAAGCGTGAAAGTTCTGAGAAAGAAAGAAATAAAATGTTAACGAGCAAATTAAGTAATTCCTAAGGTTGTTTATTAATTTGCCACACATTTTACAGCAGTGAGCAGGTCGCAGGAGGTCCTAAACCAAGAACTTTTTTTAGATGTTTGACAGGAGTATAAGATATTTTGGGAGACTACCTCAGAGGTACAATACTTTTATCGCTTCCCTGGCTGTAAAGTCTGTTTATAGAGATCACTCAGCCTGTGGGCGAGAAGAAAAAGGCACATCTCACGTATTAGATATGGTTGCGCCATGTCAACTTGGCAGCATGTAGTGACACAAAGTGACATACGAGGGAAAATTTCCTTCTCAAGGAAAGAAGGACCAGAGCCTATTCTTGCATTTAAAAGAAATGAAGAAAAGACGCACAGGCGTATTGCTGCCGGTAACAGAATTAGCGGTGCCTTAGATGCATTGGTGAGACCGTGAAATAACAGAATAGTTGCACGTTTAGGAACACTATGCAATGCTAACGAACGATGCTGATATACAGCAGCGAAACGTAGGTGTTGCAAAAGAAGAATGAAAGAAACGTAAAATATGTAACATTAAATCCCTCGTAACTCGTTATGTAAAATATCCTAAATTGTATGGGTTGCCGAAAATACACAATAAGACTAAACTGACTGTATCTTCAGTAGTTAGCCAAATCGGTACGCTGAGGTATAAACTCAACATGCCATGGACTCTTACCATTTTGTTTGTTGGCTGAAGATCTTAAGTTAGCTAACAAAGAATGCATACTCACATACTTCCATAATGAATTTTACCCACGTTTTTCTACCATTGGCAAATCTTTATTTCAAAAAGCACACCAACTCTGCGACGCTGTACACCTAGGGGACGAGCTTTGATAGGTGAAGAATGCCTTTCATCAGAGCAAGATGCCTACTCCCCTCCAGCGTTATCAGAAGACCCTCAGTAGAAAGACAACCGGGACTTCTATCATATGTAAAACAACTTTTGAAAACAGGCGGAATTGCAACATTTTAAGAGCATTTTAAGAGAAAAGTTCCCATTAAAACTATATTTAAGTCTAACAAGAAAGTAAATCCAATTCTTAAGGCCAGTGAAACGTAATTTTCCTCTGCAGTGTGTAGACCTATAAAAACTAGATAGTAACTGAGATTTAAAAAAATGCTTTCATATTACTTTTACAAGAAAGAAACTAAATATAACAACTAAATATTACATTGATGGTTCCTCTATTAGTACAGTGGATACAATTAGGGACTTAGGTGTCATATTCGATAAAGA